>JAWPHD010018033.1:0-41753 GCA_037043455.1 Cyrtodaria siliqua
GTAGTTATCAAGATTTGTAAAGTTTGAAAGCTCTAAGGCATCTGGTGTTGGAGAAATGGACTTAACCAAAAACTTGATGTAAAAAACTTGAATAAAAAACGTTGATGTAAATTAAAAAGGTGTAAAAAGTAGGTAAGTAACTTTATATTTGGTTTAAGGTGTTGCCTTATTTGTAGGGTGAACACATAACAGATGCACAACATAGCTGACATCATGAAAACAACAACAGGACGCAATGATTTCTCTTACAAATTGCCGCCATATACAAGGTAAATTGACAACATTAAAGTGAAACTATCACACTGTAGGTGTGTTATGTGATACATAGAATCTTACATTCGTGACTGTGTAATCTTTTCTTTAATAAACGAGTTGAATAAAAACATAGCTATATGTGTAAGAATGGACCAAAACAACACAGAAATATGTAAAAAAACAAAGAAAAAGGGTGGGAGTGACAGGGGTGTTGGAGGGAGAGTCCATGCCCCAATATAGGTGAAGTATGAATAATATGCTTAATGCTATAAGAAATCCCAAGCCAGCTTACTTGCAAACCTTGATCTGCTTTTATCGCATATTTTATGGGCCATCACAATTTGGGTTCCATGGGAGCCCAGAATTTGTAGAAGACAAAATTACTTATGCAACCCTTTACAACATACTATAAGACAACCAATTCCCAAATTTAGTTGAGCTAGAACAAGAAATGTTAGAGATATAGATCTGTAAACACAGCTTACACGCACAATTTGATGTGAAATCAGAATTTAGGTTCCATGGGAGCCCAGGGGTTACAGGAACCAAAATTGAAGAGGAGCGGCCCTTAAGATAATGCTATAAGAAAGCCCATGGCAAAATTTGGTTGTGCTAGGATAAGAAATGTTAAGAGACAGATTTGTAAACACAGCTTACACGCAAACCTTGATGTGAGACGCCGACACCAACACCAATGTGATTACATACGCTCTCTTATTCTTCGAATAGTCAAACTAAAAATTCCAAGAAAACCATGTTTTCCATAAACTTATTACAATGTTTCGTTCCAATATTTATTTCCATGTAACCTATCTACACATCAAGTTTCACTTCAATATCTCACTTTTAACTGAAGTTAATGCCTGGAAACCATTTTTTCTATTTTCAGTAGAAATGGTATGACCTTGACCCAGTGTTCTCAAATGCAATGCCAAACTACCTTTCCATATAAGCTAACAACCCAGCAAATTTGTCTCAATACCTCACTCCTAACACAAACTATTGAGTGGAAACCATTTTTCTATTTTTGTAACAGTGACCTTGACCCCAGTGACCCCAAATACAATCCCAAACCTCCTTTCCATATAAGCTACCTATCCTGCAAGTTTCATCAAAATACCTCACGCCTAGCAAAAGTTATTGAGTGGAAACTATTTTTCTATTTTTAGTAACAGTGACCTTGACCCCAGTGACTCCAAATGCAATCCCAACCTTTCTTTCCAGATAAGCTACTTACCCAGAAAGTTTCGCCACAGTATCTCACTCCTAACAAAAGTTATTGAGCGGAAACCATTTTTCTAATTTTAGCAGCAGCAACCTTGTCCTTGACCCCAAATGCAATTCCAACCTTACTTTCCATATAAGCTACCTATCCTGCAAGTTTCATCAAAATACCTCACGCCTAGCAAAAGTTATTGAGTGGAAACTATTTTTCTATTTTTAGTAACAGTGACCTTGACCCCAGTGACTCCAAATGTAATCCCAACCTTTCTTTACAGATAAGCTACTTACCCAGAAAGTTTCGTCACAATACCTCACTCCTAACAAAAGTTATTGAGCGGAAACCATTTTTCTACTTTTAGTAACAGTGACCTTGACCTTGAATCCAGTAGCCCCAAATGCAATCCCAACCTTCCTGTCTATATAGGCTACCTACCTTGCAAATTTCATCGCAATAACTCATTCTTAACAAATGTTATTGAGCAGAAATCAAAAGTTTGACGCCTTCTGACCGCCAAACACCATATACCAAAGTAATAAACATGCTTTCCAAAGGAAAACCTGATTAACAATACAGTCAGTCATGTAAGATCCTCTATAAAATTACAGGCCCTTAAAGGTTTTTCAGACAAAATAAAAGGTTTTAAAAGGATTTCAACAAAATTACGTTTTTTTTAAAGGTTCCACTAGGAGGCCTGCTAGTATGGTATGGTACATAGCTTGCAAAGTTATCTACCTTGAGTTGATATGTAAATAGGCGCTGTTTAATATTTTGGTATTAATGGACAGCAAATGCTACCGTATTACTCCTTATTACTATTCATCAAATCGAAAACAAGGCTAGTATTGCTTTATTTGTCAGTAAAATATAGATGAGCAGTAAAATCAGTGGGTGGGGTACTGGCAATTAGTTTGGAAACTTTCCACTTCTCCCATTAGTTTGTTAGTCTTAAAGCGGAAATTTGGTTTTACTGTTTAACAATTTATTGGAATGAAAACTGACGTTACAAATTATGGGTCTATCTCATCTGAAAACAAGAGGGCCATGATGGCCCTATATCGCTCACCTGAGTAAAAGAGGGCCAGGGCCAAGATGGCCCTAAAGCGATCACCTGAGTACTGGCACATTATCGAACTTCTTCGAAATCTTATGGTCATATACAATCTGTGCAAGTTTGGTTAAGGTTGTTCAAGAAATGTGGGCTCTGTTGTGCATAACAACATTGATATAGACAGTTTAAGACACTGACAAAGTTTGGTAAAGATCAAATATAAAATGAAGGTGCTAGAGAATAACACCTTGGGCAGAGTCAAATGTGAACCCAGGGCTACATGTAATATATGAGAGCTGTGTGCTTTGTGGTTTTAGAGAAGAAGTTTTTTTAAGTTTTTCCCTATACAAGCCTATGTAAAACGTGACCACTGGGGCGGGGTTCAATGTGAACCCAGGGTCACCATTTGAACAAACTTGGTAAAGGAGAATAAGAGTATAGTAAATGCAAAATATTAAACCTCTGGCTCTTGCAGTTTCCGAGAAGAAGATTTCAAAAAAACAAAAACAAATCCTATACAAGTCTATGTTAAACTGTGGCCCCCAGGGCGGTGACAAATTTGACCCCAGGGTCACCATTTGAACAAACATTGTAGAGGACCATAAGCTGATGCTACATGTAATACATGAGAGCTCCGTGCCATGTGGTTCCAGAGAAGAAGATTTCTTTTCTGTTTTTCCCTATACAAGCCTATTTGAAACTGTGACCCTCGGGGCGGGGCCAAATGGGACCCCTGGGTCACCATTTGAACAAACTTAGTAGAGGACCATAAGCTTATAGCAAATGCAAAATATTAAACCTCTGGCTCTTGCAGTTTCAGAGAAGAAGATTTTTTAAGTTTTTCCCTATACATGTCTATGTAAAACATGTGACCCTTGGGGCGGTGCCAAATATGACCCGAGGGTCACCATTTGAACAAACTTAGTAAAGGACCATAAGCTTATAGTAAATGCAAAATATCAAACCTCTGGCTCTTGTAGTTTCCGAGAAGTTTTATAAATAAAAAATCCTATATAAGTCTATGTAAAACTGTGACCCCCGGGGCAGGGACAAATTTGACCCCAGGGTCACCATTTGAACAAACTTAGTAGAGGACCATAATCTGATGCTACAGGTAATACATGAGACCTCTGTGCCTTGTGGTTTCACCGAAGAAGATTTTTTAAAGTTTTTTCCTATATGTCTATATGAAAAACATGCAAAATCTCAATATACAAACTTTGGACCCCCGGGGATCATTTTAAAAGAAAAACTGTCGAAATCTGTCCAGCGGTTCTTGAAAAGAAGATTTTTTAAGGTTTCAGCCATATATGGTAATGGCGGCCATCTTGGATGTTGCGCTGACCTAATTTTAACAAATCTAAAAAGCATTTATCTAAGGATCATCCACGTGAAGTTTGGACAAAATTGGCCAATCGGTTTCTGAGGAGAAGTTATTTGAAGCATAAGTTAACGACGGACGGACGACAGACGACGGACGGACGACGGACGAAGAGTGATCCCAATAGCTCACCTTTGAGCCTTCGGCTCAGGTGAGCTAAAAAGGCCAGTCTTTCTCGTTTTTACTAAAAGACATACTTGCAGGGGGTGGGGGATGGGTGGGAGGGGGTATTTATTAGTACAAAAGCTCAAAAATGTATTGGATTTTTTTTTAAATAGTAGGGGGAGGGGTGGGGTGTCATTAAGGAAGGCGCTCTGATACAGGGGAAAACGGTAACTATTACACTAGCTGGAAACACTACAGAAACCAAAGTTCTTCTTACCATCTCATGTGTATTTGACTCTGTTGCATTAGTGAATTGTATAACATCAGTGATATCAGCGATATTCTCATATACCTCCAGCACATCTGAAAATAATATATTGCAGTTAATAGAGAAACCTTAAACGTTAACGTGAAATGCATCACAAAAGTCTTAGAAAACAAGAGGCCCATTTCAAGAAGCCTGAGACTCTTTAGTTAAAGCGACATTATAGGTAACTTCCTTCCCAGGCGGAATGAACGGTTTAAAACCATGAACATGGTAGTTCATGGAGACCATGGTAGACCATGTTTTGGTAAATGGCACTTGATGGTCCATGACCCTGGTCTCTGACATGGTAGTTCATGGTCTCCCACGGTCTCTGGTAGACCATGGTCAAAGACCATGAACTATCATGGTTAGAATATTGTACTACAATGATACCCGTGAAATACTATGGTCAACCATGAAATACCATGGTAGACCATGGACCATGGTAGTTCATGGTCTCTGACCATGTTAACCATGGTCTCTGGTAGACCATGGACTACCATGGTCAAACACCATGACATATCGAAGACATCCACTTGACATAATCATACATTTACACATAGACTTTTTCATTTATCCATTTACTACTCATTGTACTATACATTTTGGGTATAGACATTTTCATTTTATTTCAACAGTAATATCAGTAAAATAAGTGTGCACAATTTAAGTAAGACAATTTCTTAATGCATCATTTAAACATCATGGACTTCATTAATAAATATTAAATGAGATTAAGCAAAATCCATTAGGTAACTAACTCAAATAAAACAGCTCACATATTAAAAACACTGTTGGCATTTTATGTTATGCAGTTAGGTTACACATTTTCTAATATGAGCTTACAGTGTCAAATTAGCATTATTTCTTTTCTACATGTAGAAAATTGAAACTTCTTACCTCATTTGTCAATTATTCCATGTTATGTTAGGTTTCACTTGTAACTATAACCTTCTAATTCAGTGTTTGACAACATAGTCCAGATATATACATTAAATCCACACATTTTGTAGGGAAACACAGAATTAATTAAGTTTTGTGTGGGAAAAAAGATTTAGGACACTATTTAAGCCTTTTTACATGCAAATCTTTTTTCCCACAACATTTCAAACTGAGCAAAATCTTCTCCCAAAATGCACCTTTATCCATTTCGATGTAAAATCATTTATCTTATAACACCCATCTAGCAGTATTTACCTGCTTCTTGCAGCCCTAATAAACATTACAATCTGCCAGTGCTTGACCTTAGGTCAATTATGTCACTCTTTGACTTGGATGTGAATATATCACTTATTCCACAAGTCTATGATTTCAACAGAAACATCTGCACCATTCCTTAGTCTAATTTATTCAATAGTTTTACAACTTGTCTTTGTTCTTTTTATGCACTTTTATTGAAATCTAAAGAGTAATTGCAAAAAGGTATTAATTCTGTTTAAAAAAAAAATCAAATATAAATACATTCACTAAAACTTTATCAAACGTTCACTACAATTTGTTTTATGAAGATCTGACAAATATCTAGAGTACAGTTTGTTTTCTAAAGTCAGTGATTTTATCACATTTTCGCTCAGTTTAATTCTTTAAATTTTTAAAGACCATGGTCTCCAAATCTCAACCATGGTCAACCATGGTCTATACATGGTCAACCAGGGTCTACAAAGTTTGACCATGGTCAAAAAAAGTTTGCCATCATTATCAACTATGACCATGGTCAAACATTACAAAAACAACTGGGATAGGATGGCCTTAGATCATGGGCATTTCGTCTGCTGTGTCTAGTCTGGCATGGGTATTTTTTAATTTGTCCCACTTCTTCTATGAATGAAATTTCATAAAAATGGGTGGGGGGTTATTTTAACATTCTAAACAAATATGGTAAAGATCAGATAAAACATGAAATAACTACAGATTTAACAAAGGAAAATACAATCAAGGGCCATAACCTGTCGCTACTAACAATATCTAGCTGGTTTTCAAACTTGTCCAAGATTTTATTGATATTCCACGCTTTGAACAACTAGACATCATACTGAGGCTTCCTCCCAAATTTTTTAGAAATCCAACAAGCCATTTAGGAGGAGTAGCGCCGACAAATAAATTTAAAGTAAAAATGTCAAAGTGCCATAACTCAGCGAACTGGAACAAAAGTGCAATATGCACAACTAGACATCTAACCGATGCTTCCTGCCAAGTTTTGTTGAAATCCAACAAGGCATTTAGGAGGAGTAGCGCCGACAAGAATTTTAAAAGTAAAAATGTCAAGGGGCCGTAACTTCATCAAAAATTAACGAATCGGAAAAAAACACAATAGGCACAACTAGAAATCATAGCAATGCTTCCTGCTAACAAAAAATCGAGAAAAAAAACTTTAAAAAAAAACTATTAATAATAATTAAAAAAAAATAAAAAATTATAATAATGAAAATAATAATAAAACAAGAGGTCAATGACCTTGAAGCTCTACTGATTGATTTTGATTTCAGGAAGTAGTCGCTACAAACTTGTTTTTTGAAAATTTATTTTTAGCCGTGGCGGCCATCTTGAATTTCCGGCCGACCTGATATTTTGCTAGGATCAATTAGACATCAAGAGCAACATTCCTGTGAAGTTCATGAAAATCCGTCAAGTAGTTTCAGAGGAGTAGTCGCTACAAGTTTTCATTATATAATTCTATGTAAACAAAGATGGCCGCTGACAGCCATGTTTAACATCTAATCAAAATGATTTTTGACAAGGACCAACATTATGTAATGCTGATCATTTTAGAAAAAGTCCCATATCAATATCACTTATAGTTTTCAAGAAGTAGTCGCTACAAACTTGCATTTTGAAAATCTATTTTTAGCCATGGCGGCCATCTTGAATTTACGGCCGACCTGAAATTTTGCTAGGATCAATTAGACATCAAGAGCAACATTTCTGTGAAGTTTCATGAAAATCCGTCAAGTAGTTTCAGAGGAGTAGTCGCTACAAGTTTTCATTATATAACTCTATGTAAACAAAGATGGCCACTGGCAGCCATGTTTAATGTCGAATCAAAATAATGTTCGACTCGGATAACCATCATGTCAAGCTGATCATTTTAGAAAAAGTGCCATATCAATATCACTTATAGTTTTCAAGAAGTAGTCGCTACAAACTTGTATTTTGAAAATCTATTTTTAGCCATGGCGGCCATCTTGAATTTCCGACGACCTGAAATTTTGCTAGGATCAATTAGACATCAAGAGCAACATTTCTGTGAAGGTTCATGAAAATCAGTCAAGTAGTTTCAGAGGAGTAGTCGCTACAAGTTTTCATTATATAACTCTATGTAAACAAAGATGGCCACTGGCAGCCATGTTTAATGTCGAATCAAAATAAGGTTCGACTCGGATAACCATCATGTCATGCTGATCATTTTAGAAAAAGTCCCATATCAATATCACTTATAGTTTTCAAGAAGTAGTCGCTACAAACTTATTTTTTAACAAGAGGTCAATGACCTTGAAGCTCTACTGATTGATTTTGATTTCAGGAAGTAGTCGCTACAGACTTGTTTTTTGAAAATCTATTTTTAACCGTGGCGGCCATCTTGAATTTCCGGCCGACCTGAAATTTTGCTAGGATCAATTAGATCAAGAGCAACATTCCTGTGAAGTTTCATGAAAATCAGTCAAGTAGTTTCAGAGGAGTAGTCGCTACAACTTTTCATTATATAACTCTATGTAAACAAAGATGGCCGCTGGCAGCCATGTTTAACATCAAATCAAAACGATTTTCGACAAGGACCAACATCATGTCATACTGATCATTTTAAAAAAAGTCCCATATCAATATCTGTTATAGTTTTGAAGAAGTAGTCGCTACAAACTTATTTATTTTAAATCTATTTTTAGCTGTGGCGGCCATCTTGAATTTCCGGCCGACCTGAAATTTTGCTAGGATCAACTAGACATCAAGAGCAACATTCCTGTGAAGTTTCATGAACATCCGTCAAGTAGTTTCAGAGGAGTAGTCGCTACAAATTTTTACTATATAACTCTATGTAAACAAAGATAGCCACTGGCAGCCATGTTTAACGTCGAATCAAAATAATTTTCCACAAGGATCAACATCATGTCATGCTGATCATTTTAGAAAAAGTCCCATATCAATATCACTTATAGTTTTCAAGAAGTAGTCGCTACAAACTTATTTTTTAAAAATCTATTTTTGTGACGGCCATCTTGCATTTCTGGCAGATCTGAAATTTTGCTAGGATCAATTAGACACCAAGAGCAACATTCCTGTAAAGTTTCATGACAATCTGCCAAGTAGTTTCAGAGGAGTAGTCGCTACAAGTTTTTACTATATAACTCTATGTAAACAAAGATGGCCGCTGGCAGCCATGTTTAACGTTGAATTATAACGATTTTTGACAAGGATCAACATCATGTCATGCTGATCATTTTAGAAAATGTCCCATATCAATATCACTTATAGTTTTCAAGAAGTAGTCGCTACAAACTTGTATTTTAAAGATCTATTTTTAGCTTTGGTGGCCATCTTGGATTTCACATCAACATGAATTTTTGCTAGGATCAACTAGACTTCATGGGCAACATTTCTGTAAAGTTTCATGAATATCCATTAAGTAGTTTCAGAGGAGTAGTCGCTACAAATAAAAGTTTAAGGACAGACGGACGGACGGACAGACGGACAGACAGACGGACGACGGACGCCGCACCACGGCATAAGCTCTGCTGATCTCTGATCAGTATAGCTAAAAATCTATTTTTAACTGTGGCAGCCATCTTGAATTTCTGGCCGATCTGAAATTTTGCTAGGATCAATTAGACATTAAGAGCAACATTCCTGTAAAGTTTCATGAAAATCCGCCAAGTAGTTTCAGAGGAGTAGTCGCTACAAGTTTTTACTATATAACTCTATGTAAACAAAGATGGCCACTGGCAGCCACGTTTAACGTCGAATCAAAACGATTTTTGATAAGGACCAACATCATGTCATGCTGATCATTTTAGAAAAAGTCCCATATCAATATCACTTATAGTTTTCAAGAAGTAGTCGCTACAAACTTGTATTTTGAAAATCTTTTTTTAGCTTTGGCGGCCATCATGGATTTCACATCAACATGAATTTCTGCTAGGATCAACTAGACTTCATGGGCAACATTTCTGTAAAGTTTTATGAATATCCATCCAGTAGTTTCAGAGGAGTAGTCGCTACAAATAAAAGTTAACGGACGGACGGACAGACGGACGGACGACGGACGCCGCACCACGGCATAAGCTCTGCTGATCTCTGATCAGTAGAGCTAAAAAGAAAAAATAAAAAAAAATAAAGAAAAAACGAAAAAAATAAAAAAAATAAAAAAAAATATATATATGTATTAAAAACAAATAAACAAAAAAAATAGACTAATAATAATAAACAAGAGGCCCAAGAGGGCCTGTAGACGCTCTACTGGCTAACACAGCTCTTATAACAACAATGAAGCGATTGACTGCCATTTAATTTTTTTTGAAAGTTTCGGGCAAAAAAACAGCTTTTTAACTTTATCATGGGCCATAACTAAAGAATCCGGTAAAGTTTGGTAAAAATCAGATGAAAAATGAAGGCCCTACCGTATAAACGAGGCAAAATATAGCATGTTTAACTAAATCAAGAGCCATAACTCCTCTGTTACTGGTCCGACTGGTCCAACATAGAGCTAAAAAAAAAAAAAAAAAAAAAAAAAATTTTTTTTAGAGAATAATAATAATCAAAAAAAAAATTATAAAAAAATATGAATCAATGAAAAAAATTCATTAATAAACAAAAAAAAAAAAAAAAATTCAATCAATTAAAAATTAAACATTTAAAAAAATAAAAAATAAATAAATAAATAAATGAAGAAAAAAAATAAATAAATCAATATTAAAAAAAAAAAAAACAGGAATAAAAAAAAAAAGAATTAAAAAAATAATAATTAAAACATGAAAACAAATAAAAGTAAAAAAAAAATTAAAAAAGAATAAATAAACAAGAGGTCAATGACCTTGAAGCTCTACTGATTGATTTTGATTTCAGGAAGTAGTCGCTACAGACTTGTTTTTTGAAAAAGTATTTTTAGCCGTGGCGGCCATCTTGAATTTCCAGCCGACCTGAAATTTTGCTAGGATCAATTAGACATCAAGAGCAACATTCCTGTGACGTTTCATGAAAATCCGTCAAGTAGTTTCACAGGAATAGTTGCTAAAAGTTTTCATTATATAACTCTATGTAAACAAAGATGGCCGCTGACAGCCATGTTTAACGTCGAATCAAAATAATGTTTGACTCTGATAACCATCATGTCATGCTGATCATTTTACAAAAAGTCCCATATCAATATCTCTCATAGTTTCCAAGACGTAGTCGCTACAAACTTCTTTTTTAAAAATCTATTTTTAGCTGTGGCGGCCATCTTGAATTTCTGGCCGATCTGAAATTTTGCTAGGATCAATTAGACATTAAGAGCAATATTCCTTTAAAGTTTCATGAAAATCTGTCAAGTAGTTTCAAAGGAGTAGTCGCTACAAGTTTTTACTATATAACTGTATGTAAACAAAGATGGCCTCTGGCAGCCATGTTTAACGTTAAATCAAAACGATTTTTGACAAGGACCAACACCATGTCATGCTGATCATTTTTCGAAAGAGTTCCATATCAATATCACTTATAATTTTCAAGAAGTAGTCGCTACAAACTTGTATTTTGAAAATTTATTTTTAGCCGTGACGGCCATCTTGAATTTCTGGCCGACCTGAAATTTTGCTAGGATCAATTAGACATCAAGAGCAACATTCCTGTGAAGTTTCATGAAAATCCGTCAAGTAGTTTCAGAGGAGTAGTTGCTACAAGTTTTCATTATATAACTCTATGTAAACAAAGATGGCCGCTGGCAGCCATGTTTAACGTCAAATCAAAACGATTTTCGACAAGGACCAACATCATGTCATGCTGATTATTTTAGAAAAAGTCCCATATAAATATCACTTATAGTTTTCATGAAGAAGTTGCTACAAAGTTGTTTTTTAAAAACCTATTTTTAGATCTGTCGGCCATCTTGGATTTCACATCAACATGAATTTTTGCTAGGATCAACTAGCTTTCATGGGCAACATTTCTGTAAAGTTTCATGAAAATCCATTCAGTAGTTTCAGAGGAGAAGTCGCTACAAACAAAAGTTTACGGACAAACGGACAGACAGACAGACAGACAGACGGACGATGGACGCCGCACCACGGCATGGACGACGGACGCCGCACCACGGCATAAGCTCTGCTGATCTCTGATCAGTAGAGCTAAAAATAAAAAAATAAATAAAAATAATAACGTAAAAAAGAAAGTCAAAAATCTGCTAAAGTTTGGCAAAGATCAGATGCAAAATGAAGGCCCTATCGTATGACGAGGCAAATTATAGCATTTTTAACAAAATCAAGGGCCATAACTCCGCTGTTTATGGTTCGATCTGGCTCGTTTTCAAACTTGACCAAGCTTACATAGACATTAACAATCTGATAAAGTTTGGTAAAGATCGGATGAAAAATGAAGCCCTATCGTCTTAACGAGGCAAAATATATAATTTTGAACTAGATCAAGGGCCACAACTCTCATGTTACTGGTCCGATATGAATGTTTTTCGAACTTGATCGAGCTTTCATTGAGGCTTCCTCCCAAATTTTTCGGATGAAAAATGAAGGCACTATCGTCTTAACAAGGCAAAATATATAATTTTGAACTAGATCAAGGGCCATAACTCTGCTGTTACTGGTCCGATATGAATGTTTTTCGAATTTGATCGAGCTTTCATTGATATTAACAATCTGATAAAGTTTGCTAAAGATCGGATGAACAATAAAGCCCCTATCATCTTAACGAGGCAAAATATAGCATTTTTAACTAAATCAAGGGCCATAACTCCGCTGTTACTGGTCCAATATGGCTGGTTTTCGAACTTGTCCGAGCTTTCAACAGCATTAACAATATGATACAGTTTGGTAAAGATCGGATGAACAATGAAGCCCCTATCGTCTTAACGAGGCAAAATATAGCATTTTTAATTAATCAAGGGCCATAACTCCGCTTTTACTAATCCGATATGGCTGGTTTTCAAACTTGTTCGAGCTTTTATTGATATTAACAATCTGATAGAGATTGGTAAAGATCGGATGAACAATGATGCCCCTATCATCTTAACGAGGCAAAATATAGCATTTTTAACTAAATCAAGGACCATAACTCTGCTGTTACTGGTCCGATCTGGCTGTTTTTCGAACTTGTCTGAGCTTTCATTGATATGAACAATGTGGTAAAGTTTGGTAAAGAAAGGATGAAAAATGAAGACCCTATCGTATTAACGAGGCAAAATATAGCAATATAGTATTTTTAACTAAATCAAGGGCCATAACTCCGCTGTTACTTTTCCGATCTGGCTGGTTTTCGAACTCATCTGAGCTTTCATTGATATTAACAACCTGTTAAAGTTTGGTAAAGATCAGATGAAAAATGAAGGCCCTATCGTCTTTACGAGACAAAAGTTAACGACGGACAGACGACGGACAACGGACGGACGACGGACAACTCGCCATCCCATAAGCTCTACTGGCCTGCCTTTGGCCAGTAGAGCTAAAAAATAAAAAAAGGCAAACTATCTGGTCAAATTTGGTAAAGATCAGATGAAAAATGATAGCCCTACATCGTATAAACGAGGAAAATAAAAACATTTTTAACTAAATCAAGGGCCATAACTCCGCTGTTACTGGTCTGGCTGGTTTTCGAACTTGTCCAAGCTTTCATTGATATTAACAATCTGTTAAAGTTTGGTAAAGATCGGATGAAAAATGAGGCCCTTGGACAGTAGAGCTAAAAATCATCAGCTCCAAAAAGAAGGTCAAGGTCATAGATGAAATCCATGCATCCAAAAAGATGCACTTCCCAAGACACAACTATGTCAAAATAGAATATGTTTTCTTCCTAAGATTAAGCTATAAGGTAGGTTTAAAACATCTAGTGCATTATTATGAATTATAGTTCATGAGAAAGTGATGTAACTATAACAATTTAAGTTATCTGCCCTTTGCTTGGATGGTGAAGGTCACATCCACATTTGCTTTGTGACGTTGCAGTGTACCACTCAAGATACAACTATAAGCAAAGTTTGAAAGGTCTTAGTGCATACAGTTTGTGAAAAAGTGACATAACGCCAAATTTGAAGGTAAAAATTATAAGGTTATCTGCCCTTTGCTTGGAGGGTCAAGGTCACTTCCACATTTGCCTTGGCACATTGCTATGTACCAATCAAGATACGGCTATAATCAAAGTTTTAAAGGTCTAGTGCATACAGTTTGTGAAAAAGTGACCTAAACGCAAAAGTTGAACCTAAAAATTAGTAAGTTATTTGCCGTTTGCTTCGAGGGTCAAGGTCACTTCCACATTTGCTTTGTCACGTTGCGATGTACCACCATGATACAACTATAAGCGGAGTTTTAAAGGTCTAGTGCATACAGTTTGTGAGAAAATGACCTAAACGCAAAACTTGAACCTAAATATTATTAAGTTATCTGCCCTTTGCTTGGAGGGTCAAGGTCACTTCCAAATTTGCTTTGTCACGTTGCCAGGTACCACCCAAGATACAACTATAAGCAAAGTTTGAAAGGTCTAGTGCATACAGTTTGTGAAAAAGTGACCTAAATGCAAAACTTGAACCTAAACATTATTAAGTTATCTGCCCCTTTGCTTGGAGGGTCAAGGTCACTTCCACATTTGCTTAGTCACGTTGCCAGGTACCACCCAAGATACAACTATAAGCAAAGTTTGAAAGGTCTAGTGCATACAGTTTGTGAAAAAGTGACCTAAACGCAAAACTTGAACCTAAAAATTAGTAAGTTATCTGCCCTTTGCTTCGAGGGTCAAGGTCATTTCCATATTTGCTTTGTCACGTTGAGATGTACCACCCATAATACAACTATAAGCAAAGTTTGAAAGGTCTAGTGCATACAGTTTGTGAGAAAATGACATAAACGCAAAACTTAAACCTAAAAACAAGAGGCCCAAGAGGGCCTGTGGACGCTCTACTGGCTAAAACAGCTCTTATAGATTTAGATAGATATAGCTAGATATAGCTCTCTTCTCCTATAGATTTAACAAAGAAAAATACAATATAGCATTTTTCAACAAATCAAGGGCCATAACTCTGTTATTACTAACAAGATCTAGCTAGTTTTCGAAATTGTCCAGGATTTCATTGATATACCGCGCTTTGCACAACTAGACATCATACTGAAGCTTCCTGCCAAATTTCGTAGAAATCCAACAAGCCGTTTAAGGAGTAGCGCCGACAAGAAATTTAAAATAAAAATGTCAAAGGGCCATAACTCCGTCAAAAATCAGCGAACTGGAACAAAAGCGTGATATGCACAACTAGACATCTTACCGATGCTTCCTGCCAAGTTTTGTCGAAATTCAACAAGGCATTTAGGATGAGTAGCGCCGACAAGAAATTTTAAAGTAAGTGTCAAGTAATTAAAAAGATAATGATTTTTTTTTTAAAAATTAGAAAAAAAAAAATCAAATCAATCAAAAAAAAACGGAAAACAAAAAAAAAAAATTATGACCAATAGGCCACCATTTGAACAAACTTGGTAGAAGACCATAAGCTTATAGCAAATGCAAAATATTAAACCTCTGGCTCTTGCAGTTTCAGAGAAGAAGATTTTTTAAGTTTTTCCCTATACATGTCTATGTAAAACATGTGACCCTTGGGGCGGGGTCAAATGTGACCCGAGGGTCACAATTTGAACAAACTTGGTAAGGGACCATAAGCTTATAGCAAATGCAAGATATTAAACCTTAAGCTGTTGCAGTTCCAGAGAAGAAGATTTTTTTTCAGTTTTTCCCTATACAAGCAGTTATGTAAAACTGTGACCCCGGGGCGGGGCAAGATGTGACACCAGGGTCGTTTTTTTGAACAAACTTGGTAAAGGACCATAAGCTTATAATAAATGTTTAATATCAAACATCTGGCTCTTGTAGTTTCCGAGAAGAAGATTTTTAAAAAAAAAGATCCTATATAAGTCTATGTAAAACTGTGACCCTTGGGGCGGCGACAAATTTGACCCCAGGGTCAGCATTTGAACAAACTTAGTAGAGGACCATAAGCTGATGCTACATGTAATACATGAGAGCTCTGTGCCATGTGGTTCCAGAGAAGAAGATTTTTTTTCATTTTTGCCTATACAAGCCTATGTAAAACTGTGACCCCCGGGGTGGGGCCAAATGTGACCCCTGGGTCACCATTTGAACAAACTTGGTAGAGGACCACAAGCTTATAGAAAATGCAAAATATTAAACCTCTGGCTCTTGCAGTTTCAGAGAAGAAGATTTTTTAAGTTTTTCCCTATACATGTCTATGTAAAACATGTGACCCTTGGGGCGGGGCCAAATGTGACCCGAGGGTCACCATTTGAACAAACTTGGTAAAGGACCATAAGCTTATAGTAAATGCAAAATATCAAACCTGCGGCTGTTGTAGTTTCCGAGAAGAAGAATTTTTTTTTTAAAAATCCTATATAAGTCTATGTAAAATTGTGACCCCCGGGGCGGGGACAAATTTGACCCCAGGGTCACCAATTGAACAAACTTAGCAGAGGACCATAAGCTGATGCTAAATGTAATACATGAGAGCTCTGTGCCTTGTGGTTTCAGAGAAGAAGATTTTTTAAAGTTTTTTCCTATATGTCTATATGAAAAACATGCAAAACCTCAATATACAAACTTTGGACCCCCGGGGCACGGCCATTTTTGACCCCGGGGACTTTATTTGAACAAACTTGATAGTCTAGGCGTTGGCGATCATTTTAAAAGAAAAACTGTTGAAATCTGTCCAGAGGTTCTGGAGAAGAAGATTTTTTAAGGTTTCAACCATATATGGTAATGGCAGCCATCTTGGATGTAGCGCTGACCTAATTTTAACAAATCTAAAAAGCATTCATCTAAGGATCATTCATGTGAAGTTTGGTCAAAATTAGCCAAGCGGTTTCTGAGGAGAAGTCGTTTGAAGAAAAGTTAACGGACGGACGACGGACGACGGACGACGGAAGACGACAACACACCATCCCATAAGCTCTGCTGGCCCTTGGCCAGTAGAGCTAATTAGTAAGTTATCTGCCCTTTGCTTGGAGGGTCAAGGTCACTTCCACATTTGCTTAGTCACGTTGCGATGTTCCACCCATTATACAACTATAAGCATAGTTTGAGAGGTCTAGTGCATACAATTTGTGAGAAAATGACCTAAACGCAAAACTTGAATGTTGCCGCCGCCGCCGCCGCCGCTGCCGCCGCCGCCGGAAAAGCAACACCTATGACTCTTTTTTTCTTCGAAAAGACGAGATAAAAACCAATCTAGGGTGCGACCAGAAAACCCGAGGGACGAAAGCTCATGCACCCACCTCCCTTAGTTGGGGTTTCAGTAGGTACAATCATAGAGTCCCAAGAGGTAGTCCAGTCAACGCACAAGTGAAAAGTGAAGCGTAATGACTGACTGTAGAGGGGTCGATCACTAAACATGCAGTGCGCTGTAAAACCAAAGGGTTATATCCTTTTCTGACGAACTTCCTGATTAAATTTGTAAAGCGGTCAGGAAACCCGTCAGACCCCATTAACTTACGAAGTTTATAGACCACATCTCCATAAAATGAGGGTTGTGATATGCCTAGTCGCAGAAGTGTTTTAAGGTTGGTGTTGTACTTTTCCAGCAGGCCCTCGTTGCGGCGGTAGAATTTAGAGAAAGATCTACGTAGTTTGTGATAACGAAAACCCTGCTGAAGAAGTTTACTTGTAATAACTTGATTTCGATCATTGAAGTCTATAACATCATTACACGCTCCAGCAAATCGAATGAGCTGGGAGATATACACCCCATATGAGGTAGCACGAAGTACATCTCCATCCAGGTGTGGATAATTAACGATGTTAAAATTGAAATCATCTCTCTTATCATAGATTTTAGTATGAATACAATCATTTGAAATCGAGATATAAAGATCGAGAAATGCTGCTACTGTATCCGAACTGTTGGCTTTATTCAACGTGAGCTCTGGTGGATAAATGTTAGTAACCATATGAGCAAAGAACGGATTATCAATATTGAGTATGTCATCAAGATACCGAGAGGTATTATTAAAGGCATCAATAATTTCACCCTGGCTAGCAGGTGACAAACTCAACATAAAATCTCTTTCATAGCAGTACAAAAACAAATCTGCAACAAGTGGCGCACAGTTAGTACCCATAGGAATACCAACTACCTGGAAGTTTTACCGTATCTTATAAAGATGTTATCCAGAAGAAAAGATAAGGCTCTACAAACATCAATACAAGTCCACATATTATACTTATCAATCGGGGCGTTAGTAAAGAAAGCCCTGACATTATTACAAGCTAGAAAAGTTGTACCTTCTCTAGCAAATGTCTTCTGAATAAGCTGAAGCAATTTTTCTTTGATAAGATTATGTGGTAGTGTAGTATATAGTGTAGAGAAGTTGTAGGTGCTTAGAGAAGAGGCATGAAAATGCTTACACCGTAGTTTGTCAAGAACTTCTCCAGAGTTTTTGATAGATCAAAACAGATTGATTCCTGAGTTCTCGAAGGCCTTTCCGCAATATTTTACAATATGTTCTTTAATCGCGGAAAGTCAGGAAGTCAATAGTTTTGATATATTGGTCGTGGTACATGAACTAGAATAAGCAATAAAACGTGCTTTGTAAGGAATTTTGTGAAGTTTGGGTATCCAGTACATTGTAGGGAGCTTCGTCTGCTTACTAATTACTGAAACCTTTATAGTCTCCATAAAGGTCACATGCTGGGAAACAATGTCTGTCTCCAGCAGAGGTGAGTTAGATAAGCAGAAGTGCTCGTTAGCTCAGCATTCAAAGTATTGATATAATGTAGTCGTCAGACAATAATTATATTGTTGGAAGCTTTGTCTGCTGGAACTAGAGCAAATTTAGTATGTAAATTCTGAATACCCTTCTTAAGGTGTCGTAAATTGTAAGTGGAAGGCCGTGGAAGCAGGGATGGATTTGATTCGTAAAATAAAATACGTAATTCAACAATTTCTGAAATAGTTTTCATCCAAGCAGTAAGTGCATGTTTATCTGCTTTTTCTCGCTTACACCACTTTGTACAGAAATCCGTTAAAGAACCCGTAATTTCATTGCGACAGGCATTAAAATCAATATCAGATGGAAGGCGATACTTTGGCCCTTTAGCAATTAAATGCCGAATCCTCTTATCCTCAATTACATCAAGATTTCCAGTAAGAATGTGACCGGCAGGTTTGTAACAAAATTTAGAATTTTGAATATCTCAATCAGTAGGAATAGATATCTCGATCTCAAGATCAGAAACGATCCTATTATAATTGAAAATAAGATTTCTAGTAGATTTCTTATACTTGTAACATATAACAGGAGTCTCAATATTCTTGAAATACTTTGGAATTTTGTCAGTCACCCGCATATCATTAAAAATACCAGCTAAATTAATGAAATCAATGCCTTTATCAACATAAGTTATCTTCAAAAAATACCTCATGTTTGAAATTGAAATGCACTCATGGCTATATATATATATATATATATAATAAAGGTTGTCTGTCCTTGGTAGTTCACAAATATTTCTCCCCATATATATATATATATATATATACTTAGGCTGACCATAAAAAAATGTTGATGAAGAGAACCCCATGTTTGAAATTGAAATGCACTCATGGCTATATATATACATATATACTTAGGCCGCCATAAAAAAATATTGGTTTGCTGTTTCCCTACCTACCCACCAAAAAGGGCCCAAAACTTTTTGTAGCAATTTTTAACGAATTTTTTTTTACTGTTTTTCGTATATTTTTCTTTAATTTCTAACGTTTTTTTACTGTCTTTGGCCATAGCAAAAAAAAAAATCACCTACCCACCTACCCACTTATAAAATCCTGGTTCGGGAAACAGCAAACAAATATCTTTTTAAGGATGGCCTTATGTAAAAATGGTTACAGGGCATGCAAATGTATAAATCTCCGGACAAACAAGATACATCCCTGGGCTCCCTCAAGCGGCTCAAGAGATATGGAGAGGACACGACTTGTGACAGACAGACAGACAGACAGACAACAGACATCCAAGCTGACAGACAGACAGACAGACATCCAAGCTAAAACCAATATGTGGGGGAGACATAATAAGTCATACAGATCATTAAATAATCAGAAACATCAACACACATATCACACTTGACCTCCCCTTTTAATCGTGTTTTAACCGGGAAGTTACCGGGAAATACCGGGAAATCGACCAGGGAATAGTATCACCCAAAATTACGTGACATCACAGTTTGGTTGCCCGCGTTTTTCATCAAGCAGAAGTTATAAACAACGTAAGTATTTTTAAGCGTACACCTAACAGATTTCATGCGTATAAACAAGTATAGATATATATTCTTTCACGAAACAGGAACTCATTAGTTTCTTAAAACTTTTTAGATGGGAGAAAATCGTATGCTGGAACTATGTCATCAGTTTTCGCGAATGTACGACGATCATATATGCAGACATTTAGGCGTTAGAAAACAGATTATTACAATTAATTACATGCATATGTTTTATGATTTAAACAATTTGTGTAGACTGTTTGGTTTATAAGCATACCATCAAGGTTTTAGAACGGCGACTTGAGTTGCTTTGAAAAACAGACGGCGGTTTCCTGCCCGTTTCCGGTCCAATTCAAAACAAAACGTATTCTGAATGAGATATTTTCATTTTGTAAACAAAGAACTGGGCTATCCATATAGTCATGTTTTAATCAGGATATTCAAGAAAATGATTTATACAATTTTGGAATATCAATTCTACACTTATAGTTATGTAATCTGAGCCTTCTTAGTTTTAAAAAGCCATTTTTTTGTGTGGCTTATTAGGGTTAGAGGAACTTGTATATTAATTGAAAACAGGGGGATTACTAAAAACATACAGTCATGCACTTTCAACGATGTTTGCGGCGTCCGGTCGATTTATTACGATAATTTAGACTTAACAAATCGATCAATTAATGTTTATTATACCAAGCTGCAATGATAAAACTGCACCTTTATCGATTGTAGTAACACAATAAAACATTTATAAAGCACACTTTTATTTACTATATCCGCCATATTGTCATCTTGCATATTAATTTAAGTCCCGTGATATTCTCGAGCGAGGTGAAGGCATTTACCGTCCCCTCGACAAATAGATCCACTATCAACCACGTGTATCAACAGACAACACGGAGGAATTTAATGAGTGGAACACACTGTTCTCCGAGTATGATTAGGATTTAAAATTTAAAGATAAACAATTGGATGTCGTTCAAAGAATTGCTAGTCAAAAGGAAGAGTTGGTCACAATTTTGAAACTGTCTTAATTTATCACTGCACCCGTTTCGATCATGTGACTCTTGACCTGAATAATAACAAATTTAGGGAATTTAATATTTTTTAACTTCGTCTGAAAAGGGTTGACCGTTACAACTTTAAAACGATTAATACAACAGATATTTCGGTTCCGATAGGTAAATAAATATATTGATAATCACTTTAGATGCTAGAAATGTTAATTCAATGCATACTTTCTTAGATATATTGACTTAAAACCAAGCGAATAGCTCCTCTCCCTCGTGGGAGAGGAGATCATCCCCGTGTTTTTACTATATGAACCGTTCTGACCGTACACAGACAAATGAAAAATCGAAATCGTAAAAATGGCTGGTAAAGTCAGAGAAGGCTCGGATTAATAGCTATGTTGCTGTTGCCCACCCCACTCACTACAACCATCCATCCCCCTCCCCTACAGTTGAGTATGCATATATAATTATATATACTGATGACGTTCAACCCAGTCTTTCAAAAAGTTATGTCTACATTTCTAATTTTGGTTACATTTATATTTCTATACGCTGCAAAAGCAAAAGCTAATCAAGTTGCTGCTGCCAAATTGAAGAGGCAGAAAGATAATGCCATGGACGAGAATACTCCACGAGTCTTTGTACTTTCTACCTGACAAAAGTATGAAGGTATAATAACTGTATTGGTTAACAAAAAAAAAAAGTTTGCTGTTTGAAAAATCAATGTGCTGAAGTTTGTACTAATTAACTGAAGATTATTTATATATAGTTCAAACAAAAACACTGCAGCTTCAAAAACAGTATTTGTTGTTAACTGTAAGTTTAAAGGGGGAAAGCACATACATGTAAAACATGATGGCTAAATGGCCCTGAACACTCACCCTATGGTATCATTTCATTGTAGACACATGCAGTCGCACACAAAAGGGTGTGATAAAAGACCTCTGGTAATCTCGGAAAAAAAATTATTAAAGATTTAATTAAAACATTATAACAATGAACTATTTAAGGCAGCTGATTAGACACCTGATATAGTTTAATGTTTTATGAAAAACTAATTTCAGATTTCGGTTTCTTGGAGAGGTCAAAAATGATGTACGTGCAGATGAGGAGGGATGAGCTTTCACCGTGCATGGATCAAAGTACATCGGAATGAAAAAAACTGGCCTTACCAAAATGGTCACCAAGGAAGATTGTCTGAATGGCCATGGGACTGCTGTTTTTACATTGTATCAGAATTTATTAAGGTTGTAGAAGCACCTTTATAAAAAAAACTGATGACTAGTCTACATGAACAATTAGGGATGGGTATCGCCAGAATTTTTGTATCGCGATATATTGTGGGAAGTACAAAGAATCACAGACCAGTCAAAGCCTTATGATATAAACAAGAAAGAGATATCTTATGAGTTGTATCCTTCATTCATGAACAAATATTACACTGTCGGCACACAGCTACATTGTCCACAACTGTCTTGTTGGCTACACGTTTCTGAAGCCCAAAATGTTTCCTCACATTGGACTTCTCCTTCGGATTGTTTACAATCTCGAAGTCAGGGTCATGAAACTCCGACACTATTTATTTTTAGAACGCTGGTAAACGCCAGGTTGATTGGTTACCCAGTTTATATCACTTTGCCTGCGTAATTGAGAACCAGCGATGGAAAACCACATGGGAGCCTCGTTCTGAATCAAGTCTAAAAATAAATCGAAACACATTCCAGAAATTTCCAGAAATAGCCTGTGTACTGGCTGACTGAGCTGGGTCCTGGTCTATACCACTGACAATGTTACGGCTCGCAATAGAGCGAGAAACCAGTGAGTAGTCAATGGAGAAGTAAACAACTCGACCTGACGGATATTTACAGACTGCTTCTGCATTAAGTGAATTTACCGGTCGTATCGGTATGCTAAGAGCGTATCGCAATACGTATTATTTTGAGACTGTATCATAATATACCGGCATATCGGTAATACCGTGCACCACTATGAACAATGCCTCAAGAATCATAATGAATGGTCTTACTGAACTGATAATCAAAAAAACAGTATTTATATATGCCTTCCTCGGAAGCACGATGTGCCTAATTAAATTGAAATAATTTTAAGATACATATCATGTATGTACATTATTAATTATAAATGTTACTATCTTGTCTTTCAGTAGTACACATACCTGTATAATAATTAGTTTTTATAGTCCCAATGTAAAAGTCCAGTAGTATGCACTTTCGCATGTAATTCATTGCGTACATAAGGCAAAATAAACAATATGTGTGGTTCCGGTTACATTTGGGAAATTTTTTCTTTTGGTGACCGATTTTTCGAACCAGTAAAAAAGCCTAGACTGGAAGTTGGTCTTGTTTTATGCGAATGAACATCCAATCAAAATGACAGCTGACTGTTAGCGTAGTGATACATTACGTCAGTGAGGAGCTGTTGCGGCTTCTGGCGTGCTCGAATTTTGTCGCCTGCTAAGGACTAGGGCTTGAAAAGCCCCTAGTCCAAAAATACCAGTTCTAATGATATATAACTGAGTTAGTATTAGTTTAATTGCTCAAGGTTTTGCAGAAAAACCTTTGGCTGAAACAAGCGCCTCGAACAATTATTTGTTTTTCAAACACTCGTAGAAGACATCAAGGAGTTACCAGAGGCAATGGTGGGAAAAGTCAACCTACTTCCCAGTCTAATGATGGATTCAAAAGCTAAGAGCACTAGTGGTTCACAGCTTAGAGATTATAAGAGCTGGAAACAATGGGCTTATCATAATGAATTGAGAGAGAGGTGGAGACATAGTGTGCTCACTTTTATTATAAAGATTGTATAAGGTAGACTTATAATATTTTGCCAACAGCCAGTCAGTTAGTCAGAAATGCCTTGGAACAACTTTCAAAGTCAGTTAAATAACAAGAGGTCAATGACCTTGAAACTCTACTGATAGGTTTTTGATAGCTAGATCAGCATTCCTGTGAAGTTTCATGAAAATCCGTCAAGTAGTTTCAGATGAGTAGTCGCTACAAGTTTTCATTATATAACTCTATGTAAACAAAGATGGAGGCCATGTTTAATGTCAAATCAAAATATTTGTTGACAAGGATCAACATCATGTCATACTGATCATGTCATCACAGTCCCATATCAATATCACTTATAGTTTCAAGATTTTGCTAGGATCAATTAGACATCAAGAGCAGCATTCCTGTGAAGTTTCATGAAAATCCGTCAAGTAGTTACAGAGGAGTAGTCGTTACAATTTTTTTCTAGATAACTCTATGTTAACAAAAATGGCCGCTGACAGCCATGTTTAACATCGAATCAAAACGATTTTCGACAAGGACCAACACCATGTCATGCTGATCATTTTAGAAAAAGTCCCATATCAATATCACTTATAGTTTTCAAAACGTAGTCGCTACAAACTTGTATTTTGAAAACTTATTTTTAGCCGTCGCGGCCATCTCAAATTTCCGGCCGACCTGATGTTTTACTAGGATCAATTTGACATCAAGAGCAACATTCGTGTGAAGTTTCATGAAAATCTGTCAAGTAGTTTCAGAGGAGTAGTCGCTACAAGTTTTCATTGTATAACTTTATGTAAACAAAGATGGCCGCTGGCAGCCAGGTTTAACGGCGCATCAAAATAATTTTCGACAAGGATCAACAACATTCCATACTGATCATTTTAGAAAAAGTCTCAAACCAATATCACTTATAGTTTTCAAGAAGTACTCGCTACAAACTTGTTTTTTGAAAATCTATTTTTAGCTGTGGTGGCCATCTTGAATTTCGGACCCATCCTGAAATGTTGCTAGGATCATTTAGACATCAAGAGCAACATTCCTGTGAAGTTTCATAGAAATCCGTTGAGTAGTTTCAGAGGAGTAGTCGCTACAAGTTTTTACTAAATAACTCAATGTAAAGAAAGATGGCCGCTGGCAGCCATGTTTAATGACCAATCATAACGATTTTCGACAAGGACCAACATCATGTCATGCTGATCATTTTAGAAAAAGTCCCATATCAATATCACTTATAGTTTTCAAAAAGTAGTCGCTACAAACTAGTTTTTTAAAAATCTATTTTTAGATTTGGCGGCCATCTTGAATTTCACATCAACATGAATTTTTGCTAGGATCAACTATACTTCATGGGCAACATTTCTGTAAAGTTTCATGAACATCCATTCAGTAGTTTCCGAGGAGTAGTCGCTACAAAAAAATATTACGGACTGTCTAGATAGACAGACAGACGGACGGACAGATGGACGACGGACACCGCACCACGGCATAAGCTCTGCTGATCTCTGATCAGTAGAGCTAAAAATGAACCGATTTTAACTGATTTTATTGAAAACATTTACGGCTGGTTATATAAGAAAGATAACCTTTTAAATTGAAGAACAATTTGTGCTATTTTACTGGCATCTGTGAGATTTTGTAGGTCAAGACTTGTTATCCATTACGATGTGATATTATTGCTGGTATGCATTTTACGTGAGTGCATTTATTGATTTGTTTGGTGTTTTCCATCACTTTTAGCACACCATATTATTATATGACTGTCAATTTTTTTATGGTAGAGGCAGGCCACCCTAATTTTCCTGGTTAGAACCAGTACTATATACTAAAAGCAAAAACAGATGCAACGGTGCATGGGTAGTCTGCAAGGGTAGTCAAAGTAAAAACTGATACAGAATTGTGTCCTGTGAACAATGTAATTGATGCATTACGTGGAATTATCAGGTATTCAATGACAACTTTATATTTTGCAATATGAGGCCACTGAAAGGACATAAAACAAGATTGTAGAATAAAACTTAGTAATTCTAAGATGAGATTTAGTTTTGAATGCATTAAAACCATATGTTCTAGGTGTATCTTAAAATGGATTGCAGTCTTGGATCGGGCGGCTCAACTAGGCCGGCAATATCTGGGTTTACCAAACAGAATATTTCCGCATCCCACCAAAAGGCAATTTTTACAGCAGATTTATACCATTTTTAAATCTACTGACGACAAGGTATATATTTATAACTTACATAATTTGAGAATCCAAACTCTATAGACACAATATAAATAACTTTACAAGCAAGACAAAACGCCAAAACTGGAGCGTCAAATTAAGAGTTACCAACTCATATTTCATTTCATGCACGTTGGTGGTTCTACCCAGGTGCCCGCCCGTGCACGAAAATTGCCCGGAGGGGCACCTGGGGTCTTCCTCCACCAGTGGAAGCTGGAAAGTCGCCATATGACCTTAGCTGTTGGTGCGACTATAAAATCCAATTCAATTCAATTCAATTCATTTCATGCATATTCAATCATGGGTATTTTAAAAACATGTACCTTAATGCATATATACATTATTAGATCACCTGAGCCGACGGCTCAAGGTGATCTATTGGGATCACCCTTCGTCCGTCGTTAACTTTTCTTCCAACAACTTCTCCTCACAAACCGCTAAGCTAATTTTGACCAAACTTCACATAGATGATCCTTAGATAAATGCTTTTTAGATTTGTTAAAATTAGCTCAGCGCAACATCCAAAATGGCCGCCATTACCGTATATGGTTGAAACATTAAAAAATCTTCTTCTCAAGAACCGCTGGACAGATTTCAACAGTTTTTCTTTTAAAATGATTGCCAACGCCTAGACTATCAAGTTTGTTCAAATGAAGTCCCAGGTCAAAAATGGCTGTGCCCCGGGTGTCCAAAGATTCTATATTGAGATTTTTGCATGTTTTTCATATAGACATGTAGGAAAAAACTTTTAAAAAAATCTTCTTCTTTGAAACCACAAGGCACAGAGCTCTCATGTATTACATGTATCTTCAGCTTATGGTCCTCTACTAAGTTTGTTCACCTGGGGTCAAACTTTTCCCCGCCCCGGGGGTCACAGTTTTATATAGACTTATACAGGGAAAAAAAATAAAAAATCTTCTTCTCGGAAGCTACAAGAGCCAGAGGTTTGATATTTTGCATTTACTATAAGCTTATGGTCCTTTACCAAGTTTGTTCAAATGGTATTTCTGGCAAAATGCATGACAGAATTATGGTGCTTGTCACATATGGTTGTTTAGTCTCGGCCAGCTAGACCGTATCTTGCATATGTCTTACTTGCAGATATCGGTCAGATATAAGGCCAACTAGAAATTGTTATTGTCCATGGGACAAAAACATATGGCTCCCCCACTAGCCCGAACAGGCATAATTGACGACTCTAGGTCCAACCGTCCTCTATTGATCTGAGGTCGTTTTGATATTCAATATCCCTGTGACTGTATCTACTATCTGTATCAGTAAGGCCACATAAAAAAATATGTGTGGTTCAGGTAACCCGACCGACCCTATTTGTTTAAGGGGCCGACCCTAAAACTTTTTATGCAAAAATTTAAAAAAAAAAAATTAAAAAAAAAAAAAAAAAAAATTATTAAAAGAAAAATCAAAAGGGGTCATCTACTGGTCATGACCAACCATCCTTCCAAGTTTTAGGACCCTAGGTCCAACCATTCTCTAGTTATTGATCGGACATTGTTTTGATAGTCAATGTCACCGCAACCTTGACCTTTGACCTAGTGACCCCAAAATCAATAGGGGTCATCTACTTGTCATGACCAACCATCCTTCCAAGTTTGAGGACCCTAGGTCCAACCATTCTCTAGTTATTGATCGGACATCGTTTTGATAGTCAATGTCACCGCAACCTTGACCTTTGACCTAGTGACCCCAAAATCAATAGGGGTCATCTACTTGTCATGACCAACCATCCTTCCAAGCTTCAGGACCCTAGTTCCAACCATTCTCTAGTTATTGATCGGACATCGTTTGTGACACAGACAGAGAAACAAACAGAGAAACAGACAGAAAGCACAAAATCAATATGGCTCCCCTACCACACTTTGTGTGGGGGAGCCATAATTAAAGCGCCCACTGGCGATTAGCACAATCTATTCGCGCGTTTTTTTTTCACGTGCATAAAGTCGCCGTTTGCGTGACATCATGTTTGTAAATAAACGTACAACGTCAATTGTTGTTGCATCAGTTAAACTTTTTGACATCACTTGCTGCTTCTCATAAGTTAAACATAAAAAATTATTATTAAATTAATTTAAAACTATGTTTTTTGAAAGTCTCGTTAAGTCTCGTTAAGTCCAATTTTCCCCAGGCCCTGGTTCTGGATATGTGTAGCATAACGTAAAGGCCCTGGTTATGGATATGTGTAGCATAACGTAAAGGCCCTGGTTCTGGATATGTGTAGCATAGCGTAAAGGCCCTGGTTCTGGATATGTGTAGCATAACATAAAGAAGAAGGCCCTGGTTCTGGATATGTGTAGCATAACATAAAGAAGAAGGCCCTGGTTCTGGATATGTGTAGCATAACGTAAAGGCCCTGGTTCTGGATATGTGTAGCATAACGTAAAGGCCCTGGTTCTGGATATGTGTAGCATAAAGTAAAGGCCCTGGTTCTGGATATGTGTAGCATAACATAAAGAAGAAGGCCCTGGTTCTGGATATGTGTAGCATAACGTAAAGGCCCTGGTTCTGGATATGTGTAGCATAACGTAAAGGCCCTGGTCCTGGATATGTGTAGCATAACGTAAAGAAGAAGGCCCTGGTTCTGGATATGTGTAGCATAACGTAAAGGCCCTGGTTCTGGATATGTGTAGCATAACGTAAAGAAGAAGGCCCTGGTTCTGGATGTGTAGCATAACGTAAAGGCCCTGGTTCTGGATATGTGTAGCATAACGTAAAGAAGAAGGCCCTGGTTCTGGATATGTGTAGCATAACGTAAAGAAGAATGGTTGTTGTATGATGATGAACATGTGTGCTAAGTGTAATCGGACCAGAAAAATTGCACATAAATATTTAGGCACTCAGCAGGTTTGAACTCGGGACCCCTTTCATGTAAAGCAGACACTCTACCAATATCACCATAAAATCTAGATACAGTAGTAATGCTCTTATAAACCTGTATATTTACATACCCCATAACTGAGTCCTATTACACTAAGCCTCAAAATGTGTTTGTTTGTTTGTATGGTGTTTTACGTCATTTTCAACACATGTAAGGTTATATATGACGGTAGATTTTTTGGGGTGAAGGCAGACCACCCGATTTTCCTGGGTAGAACCAGTACTGTACACCTCCCACTATCCGTAAGAATCGAAACTTTCTCACTTACAGATCGAGACCCAGTGGAATTCGAACCCGTAGCGGTGAGAGGCCTATTACACTAAGTCGAAAAGCTTTCTGACAATTGGTTGTAGGAATATGACTGTTCGTTGAACATTTTAACAAAATATTTAAGTAGAATGCAGAAAAATCTATGTAAAACAGGCGGATAATTCGCGAAAAATATAACATGTCAGAGATATGTTTTTTGTCCAATAACATCCTGTAATGTTAATGAACATGTGTGCCAAGTTTCAAAACATTTAGACAATTCTTTTTCAGACTGAGGAAAACAAGACGGTCAACATGGCCCTAAATCGATCACCAGAGGATCTTGGCAATGATTAAAAAAAGCATCCCCTCGCAAATGCTGTTGGAAGATGTTTTTCCCTATGTAAATCTATATAAAAACGTGCAAAATGTCTATGTTCAAACTTTGGACCCCGCTGAGGGCCTATGGATGCTCTACAAACTAAAATGGCTCCTATATCAAAGGGTTTCATCATTAAATTCCATTTAATACTTTTTTTTAACAACTGAATTAGAACACATGGCATTAGGTTCCCTGTGTACAAGAAGTAATTCAAGCAACTGAAGTATTCTGTCTATGGCAGACAGTTTGGATGTCGCATTTGACTTAATTTTAACAAATTTGAAAACCATTCATCCATGTGAAGATTTCTGGTTTCTGAGAAACTATGTAAAACTGTCACTCCCTGGTGGGGACAGATATGACTCTAAGGTCACCAAATGAATAAACTTGGTAGAGGACCATAAGTTTATAGTAAATGCAAAATATTAAACCTCCGGCTCTTGTAGTTTCAGAGAAGATTTTTTAAGTTTTTCCCTATCTATGTAAAACATATGACCCCTGGGGTGAATCTAACTGTGACCTCAGGGTCACCATTTGAATAAACTTGGTAGAGAACCATAAGCTTGTAGTAAATGCAAAATATTAAACCTCTGGCTCTTATAGTTTCAGAGAAGAAGATTTTTAAGTTTTTCCCTATATGTCTGTGAAAAACTGTGACCTACGGGGCAGGGCTAAATTTGACCCAAGGGTCACCTGGTAGAGGAACATAAGCAGATGCTAAACGTAATATACAAGAGCTCTGTGCCTTGTGGTTTCAGAGGAGATTTACAAGTCTATGCAAAACATGCAAAATCCCAATATATACAAACTTTCGACCCCGGCTCACGGCCATTTCTGACCCCGTGGACCCGTTACCAATGCAAAATAATTAAAAAAATTCCCAATTAATGAAAAAATGCACAATCTTAAAAAACAAACAAAAACAATATATGTATGTTGTACTGATACATCCCTTTCGTTACATACTAATCAAAATAAGTGGTATGTTAGTGATGTAACAGTGTTCCTAATTATGCCTTCAAAAAACTGATGTAAACAATTCTCAATTGGCCATTTTATCGATGAAACAAATTCCCAATTTGGTCGTTTTTGCGACAGAAATTTCCCAAATTTACAAGGGTCCTTTTTCCCAAAAATCCCTGGAAAAATCCCTGCTAATTTTAACAAATTTGAAAAAAAATCAGCTAAGGATCATCCCAATCTCATTAAAATCAGACCCTTTATCACGCTACGATACTCTACACTACTAAGGATCTGACAACACCACATTGGAGGTCATGTCAGATTGACCTTACGATTAGCCAATCAGATTTCAGTCTACAAAATTGATCGGTATAGACTGCTTCACTGGGCATGTCGTGTTTCAGTCAATAGCTGTGGAGCAATCTACGCACGGTATTGAAAGTGACAATGTCTGTAACTTTTAGCTTATAAAACACAAAATAATTGCATTGACAAACACATAAATAAAACAGCAACTATTATTGAATATTTACTGAAAAAAACACAAGACTGAAGCAATTCAACAGCGTTAGAAAAAAACATGTACCGTTTTGTGGGGTTAAACCCACACTGAAATTACACTCCCCAGTAAAAATATCTTCATATTCTTGATGTAAATATAAAACATGCCATTAATTGCATATCTTTAAATTTATCTTGCAATCCACAGCAATAACACACAAAAGACGTAATCTTTTTTTGGATATAGATCTGTGTTTTATGTGGACTTTTATTTGTTCAGTTCACTCGAACATCATCTGAAGTGCATATGAAACGTGCGATTTCATTGGTTGAATTTAGTTGACCTTCTCATGAATATTGATTAGATAAAAGGTCGATCTGACGTGATTTCCAAGGCAGTGTTGTCAGATCCTATAGCGGAGAGTATCAAAGCGTAATTAGGATATGATTTTAATGAGATTGAGGATCAACCATGTGAAGTTTGATCAAAATTGGCCAAGCGATTTATCAGGAGTCGGCGTTTGAAGCAAAAGTTAAAGACGGACAATGGATCGACAATGGATTGACAATGGATCGACGATGGATGAAGAGTGACGAAGAGTGATCCCAATAGATCACCTTGAGCCTTAGGCCCAGGTGATCTTAAAAAAACAACTTTAACCAAAAACCTTTACCAAAACGCTTAGATGGACGGACAGACGGAAATCGCCAAATACAGGGTAATACAATGCGGGATAATTCAGGTAGAATACACGACAGCGTTATGGTTCTTGTCATATAACATATATTGTGAAATGATAATGAACATAATTTATGCAAAGTTTGAAATTTTTCCGACAATATGTTATTGAGAAATGAGGAAAAACTAAAACTTTAACCAAACTGTTAAAACATGTAGATGGACAGACAGATGGAAATCACCAAACCATAAGCCTAAATTTGCTTGCGCAATCTCAAACCAGTTAACACCACACCACAACACCATAACACAACGTAACATAACATAGCAGACCTCAGATTTGGTCGAGAAACAAAGAGGTCCAAGAGGGCCTGTGGACGCTCTACTGGCTATTATATCAAGGGTCTGCTGTGTTTAGTCTGGCATGGGTTTTTTATAATTTGTCCCACTTTCTTCTATGAATGAAATTTCGAAGAAATGAGGTGCGGGGTGGGGGGGGGGTTGGGTGGGGGGGATGGTGGGGGAAAGGGGGGCGTTATATTAACATTCTAAACGAATATGGTAAAGTTCAGATAAAAAATGAAGTAACTACAGATTTAAAAAAGGAAAATACAATATAGCATTTTTCAACAAATCAAAGTCGTTACTAACAAGATCTAGCTGATTTTCGAACTTGTCCAAGATTTCATTGATATACCGCACTTTGCACAACTTGACATCATACTGAGGCTTCATGCCAAATTTCGTAGAAATCCAAGAAGCCGTTTACTTCGACAAGAAATTTAAAGTAAAAATGTCAAAAGGCCATAATTCAGTCAAAAATCAGCAAACTGGAACAAAAGGATGGTATGCACAACTAGACATATTACGATGCTTCCTGCCAAGTTCATCGAAATCCAACAAGGCGTTTAGGAAATTTAAAGTAAAAATGTCAAGTGGCCGTAACTCCATCAAAAATCAACGAACTTGACTAGCAATCATTGCAATGCCTCCTGCTAAGTTTCGTCAAATACAACACGGTGTTAACAACAAACAAGAGGTCAATGACCTTGATGCTCTACCGATTGATTTTGATTTCAGGAAGTAGTCACTACAAACTTGTTTTTTGAAAATCTGTTTTTAGCTTTGGCGGCCATCTTGGATTTCACATCAACATGAATTTTTGCTAGGATCAACTAGACTTCATGGGCAACATTTCTGTAAAGTTTTATTGTTATTTTTAGCCGTGGCGGCCATCTTGAATTTCCGGCCGACCTGAAATTTTGCTAGGATCAATTAGACATCAAGAGCAACATTCCTGTGAAGTTTCATGAAAATCCGTTGAAGTAGTTTCAGAGGAGTAGTCGCTACAAGTTTTCATTATATAACTCTATGTAAACAAAGATGGCCGCTGAAAGCCATGTTTAACATCGAATCAAAACGATTTTTGACAAGGACCAACACCATGTCATGCTGATCATTTTAGAAAAAGTCTGATATCAATATCACTTATAGTTTTCAAGAAGTAGTCGCTACAAACTTGTATGAAAATCTATTTTAAGCCATGGCGGCCATTTTGAATTTCCGGCCGACCTGAAATTTTGCTAGGATCAATTAGACATCAAGAGCAACTATCCTGTGAAGTTTCATGAAAATCCGTCAAGTAGTTTCAGAGGAGTAGTCGCTACAAGTTTTCATTATATAACTCTATGTAAACAAAGATGGCCTCTGGCAGCCATGTTTAACACCGAATCAAACTGATTTTCGACAAGGACCAACATCATGTCATGCTGATCATTTTTTGAAAAAGTCCCATATCAATATCACATAGAGTTTTCAAGAAGTAGTCGCTACAAACTTGTATTTTAAAAATCTATGTTTAGCTTTGGTGGCCATCTTGGATTTCACATCAACATGAATTTTTGCTAGGATCAACTAGACTTCATGGGCAACATTTCTGTAAAGTTTCATGAATATCCATCCAGTAGTTTCAGAGAAGTAGTCGCTACAAATAAAAGTTTACGGACAGACGGACGTAAACAAAATCAGGCTTTGTGTGACTCAAAACTTGTGTGTCTGTTTTTTGTGTGTACGTTCGGACCTTGTGCGACTGTTTTTTACATCTTGTGTGTCATTTTTACCATTTGGACACATTTTAGTCACACAAGCTCCCCTCCCCTTGTGTGACTGCACTTTTTTATTGCTTTAAATGAAAAAATAGACTATTTCCTGCACATAGAGCCATACTGGCTTGTGTGTTAGTCACACAAGAAAAAAAGTCACAAGTATACTTTATACACAAAAAAAGACACACAAGGTGCTCCTGTAAACTCGGACGGACAGACGGACGACAGACGCCGCACCATAGCTAAGCTCTGCTGATCTCTAATCAGTCGAGCTAAAAACAACAAAAACAAATTTTAAAAAATAAATAAAAAAAGGAATTGAAAAAAAATCAAAAAAAAAAAAGTTAAAAAATCTGTTAAAGTTTGGTAAAGATCAGATGAAAAATGAAGACCCTATTGTATTAACGAGGCAAAATATAGCATTTTTAACTAAATCAAGGGCCACAACTCTGCTGTTACTGGTCCGATCTGGCTGTTTTTCAAATTGTCAAGCTTTCATTGATATTAACAAGCTGTTAAAGTCTGGTTAAGATCAGATGAAAAATAATGGACCTATCATCTTAACGAGACAAGACGAACAACTCGCCATCCTATAAGCTCTGCTGGCCCTTGGCGGGTAGAGATAAAAACAAGCGACCCAAGATGGCCTGTGGACGCTCTACTGGCTAAAACAGCTCTTATATGGTAAAGATCAGATAAAAAATAAAGTAACTACAGATTTAATCAAAGGACTGGGGGTCCTAAGAGTCGCCAAGATTGAACAGTGTCTGTCTTCTTGGTGAGGTTAAAGGTTATGTTAAATTTTACAGGTGTGGCGTATTAAAATGAAATGTTGCTCCTTAGAACATGAGATGTTTTTTGTACTGGAGTAAGCGAGCTGAATTGTTACATGCACTGTTAGGTACTTGTGAAGAATCTGTGTCTGTACTGGTTCAACCCAGCAAAGCATGGTTAGGTTAACTGACTGGCGTACATAACGGAAATACTGTTGATAAATCAGACACTACCGCATTTGTTCAAAGGAAATAAAAAAGATCGATTGACCTGCTGGTTTTATTGAATTGAATTGGGTTTCAAGGCGCACCAACACATGAAAGTTAAAAAGGGCCTAACAGGAATGAACATGCCTGGCTCATCCTCCAAGTCACCTTATCAAATTAAGTTATACTTGAGGCAGTTAAAGGAACTACATTCTTGAAGTGCATTCTTAAAAGTGCGTAAAGCTCCTCGTCCAAAAACTGGTGTATTACTGCGCATAGTATTTTAGTACATTTACAAAAAGACACGTTTATACTGTATACCATTACAATTATTTCATTATTTCACAACCAGTAGTTATATTATTTGGTATTCATAACGTTCATGTCAGTCACCTTATCAAATTAAGTTGTACTTGTGGCATTTAAAGGAACTACATTCTCGAACTGCGTAAAGATCCTCAGCCAAAAACTCCAACATCAGAAATGATAGTATACTTGACTCCAAAGAGTCAGCAGGTCAATCGATCTATTTTATTTCCTTTGAACAAACGCGCGAGTATCTGATTTATCAACAGCATTTTCTCTAGACATCATACTGAGGCTTCCTGCCAAATTTCGTAAAAAAAAAAAAAAAAAAAAAAATCTAATTCAAAATCAATCTATAATTAATTCAAACAAAAAATTAATCAAAAAAAAAAAAAAGGAAAAAAAAAAATCAAAAAAAAAAAAGAAAAAGTAAAAAAATCTGGTAAAGTTTGATAAAGATCAGATGAAAAATGAAGGCCCTATCATAATGAGGCAAAATATAGCATTTTTAACTAACTCAAGGGCCATAAATCCGCTGTTGCTGGTCAGATCTGGGTTTTTTCTCAAACTTGTCTGATTTGTCATTAATATTAACAATCTCGAAAAGTTTGGTAAAGATCGGCTGAAAAATGAAGGCCTTATTTTCTTAACGAGGTAAAATATAGCGTTTTTAACTAAATCAAGGGCCATAACTTTGCTATTACTGGTCCGAGCTGGCTGGTTTTCGAATTTGTCCGAACTTTCATTGATATTAAAAATCTGGTAAACTTAGGCCGTATAGTCTTAATGAGATAAAAGTTAACAGACGACGGACAGACGATGGACGGACGGACGGACAGATAACACACCATCCCGTAAGCTCTGACAGCCCTTGGCCAGTAGAGCTAAAAACACCAATCAGAAATAAAGTTAGAATACAAACTGAAGTTTTCCTCTAAGTCTATGAGCTTGTCCCATGTCTCAATGGCATTCCGCATATCAGTCAGATCAGCTGTTGCTGGTGAATAATAAAGCAGAAGTTTTAAAAATTGGTTCAGAAATAAATATTGAACAGTCAAAATATTTTTTGAAAGGGTTATTCCAGTGTAAATTCATTGTAGCTGGAGCAGAAGAAAAGACAAGAAATGTGGAAATTCCACGAAAACCAGGTTTCATCACTATACCTCATTCATAACTAAAGTTATTGAGCAGAAACTAAAAGTTTGAGGCCGCCCTCTCGCACACACACGACATACAATTTAATAAAAAATAATAACCAGGTTTTCCGTGTTCCAAGGAAAAGCTGGTTAAGCATGCCTGCACGCTCGCACGCCCCCAAATGACATACCCCAATCTAATAACCAGGTTTTCCTTGGCTAGTTTTCGAACTACTCTGAGCGTTCATTGCTATTAACCACCTGGTAAAGTAAAGATCGGATGAAAAATGAAGTCCCTATCGTCTTAACAAGACAAAATATAGCATATTTAAGAAAATCAAGGGCCATAACTCCGGTGTAAATGGTCCAATCTGGCTGGTTTTCTAACTCTGTTACTAGTCCGACCTGGCAGGTTTTTGAAATAGTCTGACTTTTCATTGATATTATCAATCTGGTAAAAATCGGATGAAAAATGTAGGCCCTATTGTCTTAACGAGGCAAAATATAGCTTTTTAACTAAATCAAGGAACTTAAGTCCGCTGTTACTGGTCCAATCTGGCTGGTTTTCATAATAGTCTGAGCTTTCATTGATATTTAATTGGTGAAGATTGGATGGAAAATGAAGGACCCATCTTCTTAACGAAACAAAAAGTTAACGACGGACGACGGCTGGACAACTCGCCATAAGCTCTGCTATCGAGTCGAGCTAATACAATAATGAAATCCTATCTTACCGATGGCTTTGATAATCTTAGCTTACATACAGAGTGAATAAAAGTCACATACCTAAATGGCATCAACAATGTCACCAGTTGCATTATGTTAACAAACACTGGCAGTGTCAATGCAAAAAATGTTATTATAATACCCTAAAATATTACGCTTTTTATTTCATATCTCCAGAAATTTCACTCTTAGGACAAGCCAATGCAGACAGGTCAGTTATGCCTTGTATTATACCAAGCTACATAAGATATTGTCTCACCTATCACACAGGTGGGTGCTGGATCACTCCATGATCCTGTGGCCAGACACCTCCTGAACGATACACCTTTCAATACGTAACCCACATCACACGTGTACGTGACCATCTGTCCTGCTACTGTCCGGAGGTGCAGAATTACACTCCCATTTGTTGGTGAGGTTGCCATGTCACAATCTGTAATATAAATACATATCTTACCAAGAAATGAGTAATTAATAATTGGCTTTGCCAAAACATTTAAAAGAAACAGTTAAATTCCAAAACATACACACTAAAAGGGCTTGAATAAATGACTTTTACTTTTTATTATTTGAATAGCTGTTGGAAATTGACAGAAAACACACTGATAGAGGAAGGCAATAATTATTACGAACACAAAAATTGGTTGCTAAACAACTTTTACAGGAGAATTCGCAACTTTTTTTTTATGAGCATAAAAGGTTTACCTCAGATGGGATTTGAACTCACTGGCCTAGGTGCCCAGTGTAAAAGGAGTAATTAAAAGATTTTTTCTATGGTGGGCAACTTGGCCAAATGTCGCATTGATTTAATTTTAACAGTTTGAAAACCATTCACTTAACCATAAGAAGTTTAGTCAAAATTCGTGGTTTCAGAGAAAAAATTGTTTAAAGATTTTCCCTGTATAACTCTATGTAATATATAGCTCATAAAAATAATGTATTTTATAATAAATAAAATAAATAGTAAATAAAACATGTCAAAAGGTGAATGAAATACTATTGTAACTATATATTAATAAATAGAGGATATTTGTTGTTTTGGAGTGACTAACAGGTTTTATTTCATCGAGAAGTGTGAAAACTTTATATTTTCACGAATGCGAAGCATGAGTGAAAATAGTGAAGGTTGAGAAGTTTGATCACTTGGAGATGGAATCAAATCTGTTATTCACGACAAAACTAACACATTTTCTTTTATGTTATGCTTTATAATCAAAGTGTACTGTAGTATGCAGAAAAATAAATAAGAAGTTGACGACGTCATTGGCTTAATATGATAAAATTGCTGTTTTTAATTCCCCTAACTTCTAAACCACTTAACCGATTCAATAAGCTATGACTTATTTTCTTAGATAAGTTATTTCCAATCCAATGATATAACTTTCATAGCAACTTTCGGAAAAATTAGTTTTTGCAAAATATGACCAACTGACTTTTTTCACTATCAATGACAACATTTCTTAAATACTTGACCAGTTTTCAGAACTATAGCTCATTTTCTTAGTTAGACCATTTACAGCCAACTGATATATATTAAACAGTTATTTTCTAAACAAATAAAAAAAAAAGTTGTTCTTGATATTGAAAAAAAAAAAGTAGTTCCGGCAGTGAAAAAATTAAACTACATTTTACACTTGTGTAATTTCAGTGTGAATCGGGACATTTTTTTTGTACCGCTATTGAATTTCGTCAATCTTGTGGAGTTTTTTCAGTAAATAATTAATAGTAGTTGGTGTGTTATGTCTGTCAAAACAATATTATTTTGTGTTTTATAAGTTAAAAGTTACGGACATGGTCTCTTTCAATACCGAGTGTAGACAGCTAGAGTATTTTACTGAAATGTGACATGCGCAGTGAAGTAGTCAAATACCGAGCAATTTTGTAGGCTGAACTTTGATTGGCCAATCGTAAGGTCAATCTGACGTGACCTTCAATGCAGTGTTGTCAGATCCTTAGTAACGTGGAGTATCGCAGCGTGATAAAGGGTTTTAATGAAATTGCCGCATAGGAGGAATGTGCATTTTCTTACCCAGGCGAAATGGAGAACATGGTTTACCATGGTCACCATGGTTTTTGATTGACAACCATGAACTAACATGGTAGACCATCAAAAACCATGGTTTTATCCATCTTTACCATATTTGACCATGGTTGACCATGGTTGAGATTTGGAGACCATGGTTGACCATAGTCTTTAAATATTTAAAGAATTAAACTGAGTGAAAATGTGATGAAATCACTGACTTTTGGAAAACAAACTGTACTCTAGATATTTGACAAATTTTCATGAAAAAAATTGCAGTGAACTTTTGATAAAGTTTTAGTGAATGCAGGGTTTGAAATTAATTTTTTTCAGATAGGACAAGTAACTTACACAATTTACCTGTCCCCAATCAAATTTACTTGTCCCTGCACTTCATGTAAAATACAAAAAACAAGTTTAATCATGAAAGTGACATTACATTCCCTCAGTTGCATTCCACCAATGAAAACAAGATGGTTTTTATTTGTCATTTACAATGTGCTCACCAATGTTTTGACATTTTTTCAGTCACAAGTTTTAAAGATGTAAAATTCATTTCTTGTTATCAATTTAGTTGTCCATAGGACAGGTCACCTGGGACAATTAACTTGTCCCCAGTAGAATCTACATGGCACAGGACAGGGGGACAACTGTCAACTGACAAATGTCAAACCCTGGTATATACTTATATTTGAACTTTTTTTTAAACAGAGAATAAGTACTTTTTTTGCAATTTCTCTTTAGATTTCAATAAAAGTGCATAAAAAGAACAAAGACAAGTTGTAAAACTATTGAATAAATTAGACTAAGGAACGGTGCAGATGTTTCTGTTGAAATCATAGACTTGTGGAATAAGTGATATATTCACATCCAAGTCAAAGCCTTAGCACTGGTAGATAGTAATGTTTATTAGGGCTGCAAGAAGCAGGTAAATACTGCTAGATGGGTGTTATAAGATAAATGATTTTACATCTGGTTATTTAAGGAAATGGACAACGGTGCATTTTGGGAGAAGATTTTGCTAAGCTTGAAATTTTGTGTGGGAAAAAAGATTTGCATGAAAAAAGGCTTAAGTAGTGTCCATTTAACTTAATTAATTCTGTGTTTCCCTGCAAAATGTGTGTGGATTTAATGTATATATCTGGACTATGTTGTCAAACACTGAATTAGAAGGTTATAGTTACAAGTGAAACCTAACATAACATGGAATAATTGACAAATAAGGTAAGAAGTTTCAATTTTCTACATGTAGAAAAGAAATAATGCTAATTTGACACTGTAAGCTCATATTAGAAAATGTTTAACCTAACTGCATAACATAAAATGCCAACAGTGTTTTTAATATCTGAGCTGTTTTATTTGAGTTAGTTACCTACTGGATTTTGCTTAATCTCATTTAATATTTATTAATGAAGTCCATGATGTTTAAATGATGCATTAAGAAATTATCTGAAATTGTGCACACTTATTTTACTGATATTACTGTTGAAATAAAATGAAAATGTCTATACCCAAAATGTATAGTACAATGAGTAGTAAATGGATGATTCAAAAAGTCTATGTTTAAATGTATGATTATGTCAAGTGGATGTCTTTGATATGTCATGGTGTTTGACCATGGTAGTCCATGGTCTACCAGAGACCATGGTTGAACATGGTCAGAGACCACAAACTATCATAGTCTACCATGGTAGTTCATGGTTAACCATGGTATTTCATGGGGTATCATTGTTGTCACATGTTCTCTGACTATGATAGTTCATGGTATCTGACCATGGTCTACCAGAGGCCATGATTGACAATGGTCAGAGACCATGAACTACCATGGTCAGAGACCAGGGTCATGGACCATCAATTGCCATTTATCAAAACATGGTCTACCATGGTGTCCTGACCATGAACTACCATGGTAATTCATGAACTACCATGTTTTTAAACTGTTCATTTCCGCCTGGGTACTAAACCCATTTATAAAAAAGAGGCTATTTTTTAAATAATCCCATACAATACTGTATACTTGAAAATACATTTTATACAACATACATGCGACACATTTATAACATTATGTATTGCCAACAGTTTACTGTTTCGATAGCTAATGCTCACTAGCGTTAGGCATGAAAACAAAAAATTATTGTCAACAAGAAATCCGCGGATTCACATGTCTCGCCTAACAGGGGCTGGACTTAAAAATAAAAAGGTCAATGATGCTTAAATGAAAGTTTGTAAACATTTTAGTAACTAAAAACAATGGAGTTTGCAGATTGCTGAGATGACATTTAAATGCATTCTATTAAAAACAAGAGGCCCTAGTGGGCCTGTGGACACTCTACTGGCTAAAACGGCTCTTATATCAAGGGTTGTCGACATAAAATTCCCTTCAGTACTGAGGCTTCCTGCAAAATTCTGTAGAAATCCAACAAGCTGTTTAGGAGGAGTAGCGCCGACAAGATATATTTAAAGTAAAAAATGTCAAAGGGCCATAACTCTGTATAAATCAGTGAACCGGAACGAAAGCACGACATCATACCGATACTTCTGTAAAGTTTTGTCAATATCCAACAAGCCATTTAGGAGTAGTGGCGACAAAAAAATTTAAAGTAAAAAACTCAAAGGGACATAACTCCGTCAAAAATCAGCGAACCAGACCGAAAGCGTGACATGATACTTCCTGCAAAGTTTCGGCAAAATGCATCAAGCCGTTTAGGAGGAATAGCGGTGCCAACAAATTTAAAGTGAACAATGCAAAGGGCCATAACTCTGTCAAAAATCAGCAAACCGGAACGACAGCGCGATATGCACAACTAGACATCATACCGATGCTTTTGCAAAGTTTTGTTAATATCCAACAAGGCGTTTAGGAGTAGCGACGACAACAAATTTAACTTTAAAAAATGCAAAGGGATATAACTCCGTCAAAAATCAGTGAATCAAACTGAAAGCATGACATGCACAACAAGACATCATACCGATGCTTCCTTCAAAGTTTTGTCAAAATCCATCAAGCCGTTTAGGAGTGTGT
>JAWPHD010018034.1:0-41743 GCA_037043455.1 Cyrtodaria siliqua
ACATCTGGTAAGCTTTTATATGTTTCTCAAAACATTAACTTGAAACAACTAGCATATGATTCTGAAGTTAACTTTATAAGATATAATTATTGTAGCCGATCATTAATTAAGTGCATTAGTTAACGGTGAGATGCTGTACTTGCGTATACATGGCGTTGTAGATTACGTATACATTGCTACACATCATAATTAGAGAGTGGCTCATATATATTTACTACATAATGATTTGTTTGTGTAATGATAATTGTATAAGAGTGTTGTGTTAATGAACCGACATCTAAAAGGATGTATTATTAAGCCTAAGCCTCCCAGATTGGAGCTAAGCCGTGGTGGGCTCGTCATCAGACCTCAGTGGAGGAACTTCAGCACACAACCTCGGTGGAGGTTATTCATCGTGTCATCAATCCTTATAGAAGACTTTTGATGACAATCACCGATCAATGGAGTCCCGCATCATGTTAGTAAACTCACGCGCATCAAATACATCGCGTTAGATCATTATTCTTTATAATGTGTGTGATCATCAACATTGTTGTAACTTCAACAACACTTTAGTGTCATATATAGACAGTCGGCATACTCAGTATTCGTGTTAATACTACGAACTTCTTATACGTTCATGAGAACAGTCTTTTTCATCTTTCATCTGTGCATTCATTTGTTTTTCTTGATAATTGTATATATATTTAACATATTTTAGAAGTTGCATGAAATGCAGTCACCGGCATTGATTCTTTCCTGAGTTAGTTCCAACCAAGAGGGTCATCTTGCGACATATATGTCTAAACCTATCAGTAGAGCAATACTAGGTCGTTGACCTCTTGTTTGATGTTGCTACGTCAGACAGTTTAAAAATGATGTCCAGGTGTGTGTGTGTGTGTGTGTGTGTGTGTGTGTAAGCGTTTATTTATCCTCGAAGAATTTTAGCGAGCAGACCTCGGTTTTAAGTCTCATCCGAGGGACTGGTCAGGTGTGAAATTATGTTTAAGTCTTTCAAGAATTAATCTAAATTCGATCCTGGATGGGATAGAACGCACTATCCCCGGATTACTAAACCAAGGTGGTAACCATTACACCACGGCAGCACCTTAATGTCCAGGTATAAGTTGCTCTCCTTATATGCGGGTTCGGCAATACGGTCATGTTACGGAAGAATGAGAAATTAAACCCCGCCAAAACACACAGGTCTATTCTGTTCCGTGTAAGTATGTCTAGGTACAGCATATTTCGCTATGCATGAGGTGGTGACCATGCATTTACAATTAAAGACAGGCGTAGAAAGAGCCATGCGATTTAAGTATAGCATCTGTACATTACGTATATATAGCTATAGTAGCTTTAAATACCAGAATTTGTCATGAGCTGTCTCAAACTTATAGTGTCTGTATCTTTAAGTATAATAATCGTAGCTTTAGATACGCGAATTCGCCATGAGCTGGTGAACATCAATTTGCAAATGCGATTTAAAGTTCAAGGACAATAATTCTGGATCTAAAGGGTCATTTTTGCCGATTGCCGAACTCGTTAAAAATCTTCTCAAAATACAATAATGAATAAATGAGCTAACAGAGTACTCAAATACAGAATTATATGCACCAATCAGATTTATTCCGTAGTAGTTTCGTACAGCAAAGGGCACAAAAACAAATGTTACGATCCGCAATCTGATTGTTCCAACTATAATGCAGGTAAGCGATCTCTAACGAAAAACAACACTGTGGCATGTAGAGCTAACCACACGACGCAAAGTTACCGCGATTAAATATAGTCTGTGATATATTTCAGTTCAGACGTTACTAAGGCATTTTATGCTGAATATACATGTAATAGCGTTTTCTTTCTTATATTAAGCTTGTTTGAATTGAATGTTGTTTAACGGCTCATCAACAGAATATAGGTTATTGAGAGCCGCCCCAGAGAGAAAGGAAGGATACATAGGAATCCGGGAACCGTGCCCTTTATCGAATAGATACCTATGGTTCTTTAACGTAGACCGACGGGACCGCCCGGTTTACGTCCCAATCCGACAGACGAGGAGCTTGTTTGAGTTATACTGGTTTCTAAAATATATAAAATACATGCACAGTTAACACTTTGCTGTGTATTAAACGGACACCAGTTCAGAGATACTATACGCACAAAACGCAACATCACGCACGCACGCACGCACGCACGCATATATTGAAATGTATGGGAGGAAAGAAGAAAAAATGAAAACTCAAAATCTAATTATATGCAAGCAGGTTTAAAGTCAAAATAATACTGGTATAATAAATCGAGACGTTGATAAAAACTTCAATACTTTAAAAAAATGCATTGCCGCTAAAATGTGTTTTTTTAATTAAAAATATTGTGCGAGAACGTCAGCTAGATTTGTTTATCGCGTTAAATATCAGTGTTTTTCTGTATAATATAAAGCCAGTCAAACAGCACGAATGTTGTGTGTTTTTTCTCTCATTTATCCAATGATTGATAAAAAAAAGGGGGAAAAAAAGGTTAGTTTTTATCTTTACATCTAATAGCACTAATGCTCTGTGTTTTCTCATTGATACAAATACTGATAAAAACTTCTTTTTTTATTTTTACATCTGTATAGATCTTTTCATGTGATTTTTGACACACGTTGGGTTAAGAGATACGCTTTCGGGTCCTATATATCGAGGGCTTGGCGCAAGACTGGTCTAACTCACTTTTTTTTCACAAAATCACTTTTTTTGCATTTTTGAAATATAAAAGATGAAATACATATTATGTAAAAAGTTTGTTTATCATTTTCAACTTATTATTGATTATTATTATTAAATAACAAATAAGTTTATCTCAGAACAACAAATTTCATAGAGGCAAAACATGTCTAACTTGAGTTGGACTTCTTTTACGTTGAAATTATTGAACAAGATCTGAGATAGACTTATTTTGTACCCAAACTAGAAAACTACCAATTAGCTTATTAGCTTTATTATAATTAATAGTAACGACATCATAATTTATTATGTTGTGATGACAAACTTATGGCACTGTCTCAATTTGAGTAACTCGATTTTGCACCTTTTTTTAAAGTTTTTTTCCCATGTTTTTCAAAGGATAAAGACATTCAAACATTGGTACATGTATAACACAAATAGAAACTTTTCATGAAGTGTATTTTTGAAAATGAGGACACGGCTCTATAAGGCGGTGTGTCCACATTAAAAAAATATGTTTTTCTTAAGAAAAGTGTATTTATAAAGATGGGGACATGGCTCTATAAGGCGGTGTGTCCACATTTTCAAAAATTATGTTTTTCTTAAGAAAAGTGTATTTTTGAAAGCGTGGACACGGCTCTATAAAGCGGTGTCCTCATTAAAAAAAAAAAGAAGACGTTTGTCCTAAGAAAAGTGTATTTTTGAAAATGTGGACATGGCTCTATAAGGCAGTGTGTCCACATTAAAAAAAAAAATGTTTTTCTTAAGAAAAGCGTATTTTTGAAAATGTGGACACAGCTCTATAAGGCAGCTTTATTCCAGGGGAAAGGGTTTCTTTTGGGGATAAATACTAAGAAAATGTGGCTTGGATTCTTTTGGAGGGTAAAATATCAAGTTTTTGGAAATGTGGACACAGATCGTATCTTGGATTACTTTTGGGGGTTAAATAATATGTTTTTTGAAATGTGGACACAGATCATGTTGGTCAAATTTGGCATTTTTATCTGTTTCTAAATTAGGACACTCTGTCAACCCTGTCAATGCTGCAAGTTCGGAAGGGAATGTATTCGGAAGGAAATAAAACTAGAAGGAAATGAATAAAGTTTTTTTTTTTGCATGAGGCAATATCAGGAAGAGGTTCATGTGAAATTGCTACTTGTGTATACAGGTTTCTGCAAGTTCAATCAAATATGGGCAAGAAACATCGTATTCTCTATTCGGACAACTATGGTGGACAAACGAAGAGTAAAACAATATCCGAATGCCTTCACAATACCATCAGTCCAACCACTGTATTGTGTTAACCAGCCCCAAACAGTGTCAGGCATTAGTACATGCATGTAGAAGGAATGTAATCCCACAGGTTCATCGTCCATTTTATTGTTCATTAAGACACACGTGGGAGTAAGAATCGGCTGATGAATCGGAGTAAGAATGTACAGGAGCGTATCCAGACATACGCACGTACGCCAAAGCGTACAATTCGTCGGCAAAAGTGAAAAATATAAAAGTTCCAAAAGTTCCAAATATGCAATAAATACTGACGGCTGAGGTGGGTATGGGCTAGTGTCAAACAAAATGCCATATTAACGCTGAAATAGCTTGAGAACGCATCCTTTGCCTCCTAACACCTACCCCACAGTCGCACCGTCGCTGCTCGGTTCGCAGCTACGCTTCTCATATCTGGCATACATTCAAAATGCTCCAGGTACGCCCCTGATGTACATGTATTTAACAACATCATGAAACAGCAATTTATAAATTTCATATTCATAAGAGGGAGACAATAAGAAATTTCACCCTGATGGAATGATTAATGACTGAGGCAGAGTCGAAGTTGATAATCATTTGTGAAAATGAATACTTTCTATCCCATTCTCATGAATGTGAAATCTATGTTATCATACTAGTATGTGCACTACTATCATACTCTGCTAACCCTATGTGCATTAAAGCTGAGAATGACACCCTTTACAATATGTATGCTTACCAAAGAAATAGTTACTATCACTGATAGTATGTTTGATATCACCTGATAGTTTTATCCACCTTATAAGGCAGGTAGTGAAAAAGTCCACGTCTGGGGATTATAGTGCATAGGTATAATAATATATATGTATCACAATCATGAGAGATGGGTAGTAAGAATATTCACTCTAAGAGAATGATTACCAACCGAGGAATAGTCGAAGTGGTAATCATTTCATTAATGTGCACTCGTTTCTATATCGCAAGAATCTTTCTCACTCGGGAATTATTTCCCGTATCATGACAACAATGTTAATTAAACTGTATATATTATTTCTTTCAGGATTTTTTAATCCATTGATGGTAAACCATTACCACAGAGGGTCAACTTTAAAGTTGGATGTAAACGTTTCACTGTTGAAACTCTATTGTTAATATTAAATCAACTTATAATGCTTCCATAAAGTTTTAAAACTGCATGATTGTTTATTATGTTGATTAGCCTTCCTTTTATAATTACATATTCCTAGCACTTGAGGATGAAACTAAGTTAAAAATACAAACATCTGATTAGGTAGTAACATGCCTCCTAATGCATGTAAATGGTATAACTTGTGCAGTAATGCATAAAACATAATACCAGACGATTTGTACTAATGGGTGGGTTACTAACAGAAAAGAATGCTAGAATTTATAATTATGTAGTTGATCATTAACTCTCAAATAGAGCACTTTGAAACAGTTTTAAATATTGGGTCCTTGTTTTATTGTCTTTTGTAGTACAGTAAAGTCAATGCTCAAGTAACACAATAATTATAAATTCTAGCTGGGGTTTTTTTGGTACAAATTTGGGCTCAAAAATATGTTGAATATGAACACATTTTGAAAATGAGTTCGAGCTCTGCACGAAAAAAAGTTTTATAACCAATAAACATATATGTGAAAGATCTAAAAATATGCAAATATTGCAAATGTAAAAAGTTAAATATGGTTAGAAATGGGTTTAAAATAAATAAAAAATAAAATAAATAACAACAGTTATGTCCACTTTTAAATTATGAACCTATCAATGTTTTCCCCCGAACAGTGGGACAGGAGGGTGGCATACCATCAATGATGACACCTGCAGGGTAGGGAATTGACAAAAGCTGATACAAACATGGGGATATTTAATATTGAGTATACTGGTAGACACTGGGAATTTGGACATGATGTTGCTCATAGGGATGGGGATTATAAACTGTTTTTACCTCTGTCTAATTTCCCACAGGGTATGCCCAGTGCTCTCCGCTGGATGGGGTGGGGAAACATTGGGGGAAAACATTTATAGGTACATTAAACCAAGGCATTAAACAACCAAAACTATTAATATCATGAGTTGGACTGGTTTTGCACACACATTTCAATGCAAAACATGTCTATCTCAAGTTGGACCAGTTTTGCACTGAAAAATTGAGCGCAAAATAAGTGTAACTCTCTAATTACCTATTTCCTATTAATATATATATTTTTTGAATTAACTAAGAAATTACTTGAGGGATTTATAATAACAATTTTTATTTCCATGTTTGTCATCTAATTTTCCAAGAATATAATCAGTTTTTTGCTTCTCCTGAAAATATGGCAAAAAGTGAGTTAGACCAGTCTTACGCCAAGCCCTCGATATGTTGGTTGCATGTCTGTAGTGACTTTCGGGTCCTATATATGGTGGTATGCATGTGTTGGTATGCATGTCTGTAGTGACTTTCGGATCCTATATATGTTGGTATGCATGTCTGTAGTGACTTTCGGATCCTATATATGTTGGTATGCATGTCTGTAGTGACTTTCGGGTCCAATATATGTTGGTATGCATGTCTGTAGTGACTTTCGGATCCTATATATGTTGGTATGCATGTCTGTAGTGACTTTCGGATCCTATATATGTTGGTATGCATGTCTGTAGTGACTTTCGGATCCTATTTATGTTGGTATGCATGTCTGTAGTGACTTTCGGGTCCTATATATGTTGGTATGCATGTCTGTAGTGACTTTCGGGTCCTATATATATGTTGGTATGCATGTCTGTAGTGACTTTCGGGTCCTATATATGTTGGTATGCATGTCTGTAGTGACTTTCGGATCCTATATATGTTGGTATGCATGTCTGTAGTGACTTTCGGGTCCTATATATGTTGGTATGCATGTCTGTAGTGACTTTCGGGTCCTATATATATGTTGGTATGCATGTCTGTAGTGACTTTCGGGTCCTATATATGTTGGTATGCATGTGTTGGTATGCATATCTGTAGTGACTTTCGGGTCCTATATATGTTGGTATGCATGTCTGTAGTGACTTTCGGGTCCTATATATGTTGGTATGCATGTCTGTAGTGACTTTCGGGTCCTATATATGTTGGTATGCATGTCTGTAGTGACTTTCGGGTCCTATATATGTTGGTATGCATGTCTGTAGTGACTTTCGGGTCCTATATATATGTTGGTATGCATGTCTGTAGTGACTTTCGGGTCCTATATATGTTGGTATGCATGTGTTGGTATGCATGTCTGTAGTGACTTTCGGGTCCTATATATGTTGGTATGCATATCTGCAGTGACTTTCGGGTCCTATATATGTTGGATATGCATGTCTGACAGTAGTGATGCGCAGTTTTGTACTTTGACACTCATGGTTAAGGTTTAAAATCCACCAGATGTGCTCGCCTTGTGCATTCGAAGGTAATTCTATATAAAACAGTGCTAAACTTCTTTTTAGTGTGCAGTTTCCTGTTATTGTTTGGCTGTAACTGTTCTGTACATGTACTTGGTTTGGCTGTAACTGTTCTGTACATGTACTTGGTGTGGCTGTAACTGTTCTGTACATGTACTTGGTTTGGCTGTAACTGTGCTGTGCATGTACTTGGTTTGGCTGTAAATGTACTTGGTTTGGCTGTAACTGTTCTGTACATGTACTTGGTTTGGCTGTAACTGTTCTGTGCATGTACTTGGTGTGGCTGTAACTGTTCTGTACATGTACTTGGTTTGGCTGTAACTGTTCTGTACATGTACTTGGTTTGGCTGTAACTGTTCTGTACATGTACTTGGTTTCTGTACATGTACTTGGTTTGGCTGTAACTGTTCTGTACATGTACTTGGTTTGGCTGTAACTGTTCTGTGCATGTACTTGGTGTGGCTGTAACTGTTCTGTACATGTACTTGGTTTGGCTGTTACTGTTCTGTACATGTACTTGGTGTGGCTGTAACTGTTCTGTACATGTACTTGGTTTGGCTGTAACTGTTCTGTGCATGTACTTGGTTTGGCTGTAACTGTTCTGTACATGTACTTGGTGTTGCTGTAACTGTTCTGTACATGTACTTGGTTTGGCTGTAACTGTTCTGTACATGTACTTGGTATCTTCAATGCATCTTATCATGGTTTTGACAGTTTTAGATAAGAATTTCAAAAGTGAAAGTAGACTGAATATGAATGAGTGAGGGGCTGAGCAAATGTTGACATAAACTTGCTGAAAAAAAATAAATTCTTATAAGTAACTAACCACCCCTTTCACTTGCTGATTCTTAATAGCAGACATGTTTATCTTCATGAAGCAGTACGTTTTTCAGTATCCTCATCAGTTTGCCTCCGTGGTCGAGGGGTTAATGACGTTACATTGTACACCTTCTCGCCTCTCACAGCTACGGGTTCGAATCGCACTGAGAGCTCAACTTGTAAGTGAAAAAGTGTTTATTATTACGGATGGCGGGAGGTATACAGTATTAAAAGGTTCTTCCCAGGAATAAGTGGGTTTTACTTTCTAGCAATATTCTAAACTAGAAGGCTGTTAAGCACTTGCATAATATTGCCAGTGCTTCAAACGTTTACTGACATTCGAAAAAATGCCTCCACCACACAAATCGACCGTCATAAATAGCCTAAAATGTGCTAGAAAATGACGACTTTAAACACCAAACAAGTTGTTTTCCACAGGTTTTAAACAGATAACAGATTACAATGGAAGGCAATGGAGACATCATTAGTGTATTTAAGCCTTAACAAACGGACATTGATAAATGCATGGAGGGAGGAATTATATTCAATAAATTATATTCAATAAACTATTGTTTTATGGTCCTAATCATGTTTTGTGCTTTTTAAAAAAAAAAACAGATAGACAACGCATATTGATAGTGCATGATGCTCTCTAGGAAAGCTTTACTTTAACAATCTTACATTAGTGAATTCGCATAATTATGTCCTCATGAATGATTAATAATGTAATTTGAGAAATCAGCGTGTTAGCTGTTTATAATAACATTCCACGTATTTTGACGTATGTTCTATTCAGTACATTTCGAAACATTTATCTTATATAATCTTATAAAAAAAAGTTGTCACTCTGACGCGCATATGTCAAAACAATTCAAGATCAAAATTCGGATAAGACGGAATATTTGTAACTAAATTCTCTGAAGGGAGATATTTGTGAAACGTATATTGGAATACGACGGCTAGCTTTAGCGTTCTGGACTTGAATTTGTCTCATTTTTGATATTTTGACTCATTTCGCATTTTTTGATAGTGTATAATTATGTTGGTTTCGTTTTCATGAATTTGTCTGACATGTTTGCTCTTTCACAACATTATGCGGAAATTGTGTTATTGCATGACTTTTGTATATTTTTTTGCTTATAGTTGTGACTGACTTAATTTTTCGTATTATTACTTTTTGTGCATTTTGACTTTTGGCACATTCATTAAATTTGGTTATCATGAATCCTCGTTTCTAATATCTTGTCTCTTTTCGTGACATCTTACCAGGGCTCAAAATTTACCGAATGAACTGGCAAATTATAGCTCACTCTAGCAAAAAATAAGCAATAGCTCTTTTACTTATCCTTTTGACCGGTCATTTATTCCTATATAACTATGCCTAAATAGTTTTACTTTCTAGCAATATTCTAAACTAGAAGGCTGTTAAGCACTTGCATAATATTGCCAGTGCTTCAAAAGTTTACTGACATTTTGAAAAAATGACTGGCAAAATGCAAGTAAAACAGCTTAAATTTGAGCCCTGCTTAATAATTTTTATATTTTGACTTAAGATTTGTGTCTTTTGTTGCTTAACTCTACTAGCCAAAGGTCAGGCGAGCTAACAATTTTGCTTCAATAAAATCTCGTAAAAGTTCGGTAATGAGCAGAATTAGTATTACAGTACAAATGTATTGCCCTTGGTTACTAACAACTAATAAAGTAAAATAAAACGTCAGCTTGTAAACGCGATACCTGATAAGTATTTCGGTTCCCTGTTTGAATCAAGTTTGTTTCCGTTACTTAAAGGTTAGCCATGTTATAGTTTCCCACTTTAGGTATACCTTTGTTCCCTTTAAAACAAATAAATAAACATTCTATAATGTGTTAATAATGTTGTCGACGATTATGAATAGCCGTCATTCATTTCATTGAGCGAAGCGTCTCCGTGGCCGAAGAGTTTACAACGTTGCGTTGTAAACCTTCTTGCCTCTCAGGGGTCCTCCCGCTGCGGGTTCGAATCCCACTGGGAGCTCGACTTGTAAGTGAGGAAATGTCGATTCTTACGGATGACGGGAGGTGTACAGTACTGATTCTACCCAGGAAAAGTGGGTGGTCTGCCTCCACAACAAACAAAAAAATCGACCGTCATATATAACCTTATATGTGACGTTAACACCATACACATCAATTCATTGAGAGAGGTGTCACACATTATTCTTGCGCGAGACTACTCACGTGTTGAGATTCTGGCCGGTACTAGCTTTTGTAACAGAATGCACTTTACCCCGCCAAATCTTGAAATGCGTTACTTATGGGGCGCCGTTTTACTATTTTTATCACTATTTATAGATATCCATAATTGAATTAAAGATATCTATAATTTGAATATAAGATATCTATAAATCGATTTATAATCGATTTATAGATATCTTAAAATGAATTATGGATATCTATAATTCAATTAAATATAGATATCTTATATTCGATTTTAAGATATCAATACTTCAGTTTATGCTATCTATAAATCGATTATTATAGTCTGAAAACATACTATATATATATATATATATCATTAATTCAATGGTATTTATGGATATCCATAATTCATTAAAAGATATCTATAAATCGATGTATTGATATCTTAAATTGAATTATAGATATCTATACATTTAATATAAGATATCTATAAATGCTCGTCAATTAATGATATCTTAATATGAATTATGGATAACCATAATTCGAATAGAAGATATCTATAAATCGATTTAGAGATATATTTAAATCAATTAAAGATATCCTTAATTAGAATATAAGATATCTATAAATAATTAATGATATCTATAAAATATAAGATATCTTATATTCGAATTATAGATATCTTTAATCTAATTATGGATCTATAAATAATGAATAATAGTAAAACGGCGCCCCATAGTTACTACTTTAATAACGATTTGTTTTTAAAATACGAAATATAATTCCCTCGGGCGTTACAAATCCTATTTTTAAAAAAATAATCATGCTTAACGCACATAACGCATGGGTTTTAATCGGACTGGGAAGTAAATCCTGTTGTACCATGGTCACTGAAAATTCTCTTTGTAATAGCACAGGTGTAAATCTAAGATCTGTCAGAATAACAGTTAGAATAACAGTTAAAATAACAAGTTAGAGTATTGCAGGGAGCTGAAATGGACATGCTGCAAAACAAATAGAGTATGGTTTCATCTCGTTGGTTAATTTAAACACCTCCGTTTACTTTTAATGTGACAGGAAACGTCAACATGTTTGTTTCAAATAAAGGATGTTGGTGAAAATTAAATGTTACAACCTATTTTGAATTTAAAAATGCGTATGAAATTAAAAGGTTATTGGATTTATAGTGTGATATATGCACTCGTTCTTTCGCGCATACATATTGCGCTCCTAGTTTAATAATATTTTATTGCAGATATGTTACAATACATCAATTCAACATCACAATATTCATAGAAACATATGCAAATGGATTGAACTACAAGTTATTACAACATTAGTTACAGTTCTCTCCTAAAGTCGTTCAGTATTAATACGCGAAAAAACTCGTGCATATATCCCAATACAAATCTAGTAACCTATAATTCTTTGTTAATGCCTGAGTAGTCATTGTGTTCGTGCAAAAGATTATAATGCAAAACACTAAAAGCATATACAATCTTTCATCGATCTTTCATCGAAGTGCATGAGATACAAAAAATAAAAATAAAATAAAAAAAATTTGCTTAAATCAGTTACAAATTGTAAACTCATTTTTCGCGCAAATTAAAAACTGGGAACAACGTCCCGGTTTCTTATTCGACGTGAAAAAGGAACTCGCTGTTTCCGGTTTCTTACTTGACGCGAAAAAATAACTCGCTCCGACTATTTGCCAGATCCGCTGAAGTTTTTATAGTAGTTGCAAATAATATAAATGGACTACAAACCATTTCTCACCAATTTGGATAACAATACAATGCTCAAGTCTTAAAGCCAGTTTCCTTTCTCGACGCGAATAAGGAATTGTGACCCAAATGTTCGTATCATTATGCGACCGAATAGATAACTGGCCCTTTGGGTGAAGTTGCATCAGTATTTTACAACTACAACAGTCTGCGCCTACATGCAAGCAAGCTATTCTTGGAGAACCAACCGGGAACCCGTTGCCGCGGAATTTGTTTCCGGTTCCATATAATTGCGAAAACGCACTTTTCTTCATGATTATTATAAACCTTTCTTACAGACATTTCAACGTGTCTATCAGTTTATTCCCACTATAACATGTATTTGAGAGCAGTAATCTCACAAAAGCATAAGTTCAAAATTGAATTATTATTATCAATAATGTTGCTATAGTCATGTTGTTTTGTTCATGTTTTTTGTTCATCTGCTGTGGGAAAACAAGTGCTCAGCTAAAGTAGTTGTCAAGAAAAGCAGACATGGGAGTATTCCACGCACATGAACAGTATATATATATATATATATATATTTAAAAAAAATCAAACTGCATTTGCAGGAAATCTAGATCTACTTTTTGTTATTTTCAAAATAATTGAAATCGCAGATTAACTCATGTCAGACTTGCGAAGACAAAAACATCAGTGACGGAATCATTTCCATTTGATATGGGAACTTTTTTTTTTAAATTAATAAATTAAATTCAAAAGTGAGGATACATAATCTTTTAGACAGAAGTTGGGTGTTTAAATCTGGTTCTGCGTTTATCATTTTTATGGCCGCGATGGTATCAAACAAAACGCTCCAGTTTTCCGCTATTTAGCATGATAAATACATCAGAAATCTGTCAGTAAGGGAAATATATCAGCCTGTATCAGTATCTCTTGGGAGTTTTTTCTTCATAAATGTTTATATGAATGTATCTCAGTTCTGATGACATCTACTATTTGCATGTGTTCGGTTCTGATTACGCGAAGTGGTGGCAACGTCACGGGAAACTGAAGAAATCGATTGGGATTGCACCCACATAAGGATTTAGCATGTCGGTGTGCAAGCAGCATAGTACAACCATTCGCTGAGCTGGCAAAACCACCGTGCATCCGCCGCATCGTGTGATTAGTCAGAACTTTGTACACCATTTAAAAGTTGTTATTTTGTTAAAGTGCTTGTGTTTTCTTATTATTAACAATTTGACAACTATAACATATACAAGAGGATATTTAGTTGAATTTGTGCAATAAAGCAAATCGACCATGTTAACGGCGAACATATCCGGCGGAGCAGGTGTGGTCGGGCACGGGTCGCACGTGGGTCTGTCCCTGGAAGATGAATACTACTATGAGTATATGTACGATTACAACTACACATACACCTACTCGGACGATATTACCACACTTCCGCTAAAGGAGCTGGTTCCAGTGGCAACCATTTACAGCCTTATTGGGTTATTGGGGATCGTTGGTAACCTGCTCGTGATATTCGCGATTGCCAGGGGGCAGCGGATGAGAAGCATCACCAACTTGTTTCTGCTGAGTTTAGCGTCTGCTGACCTATTGCTGGTTGTCGTCTGCGTTCCTGTCAAGGTAAGTTAACTGGTATTTCACGATTGCAATATGTGTCCCCATTGCCCCATGGTAAATGATATCAAATAGCGGGTACCACTAAACTTATTAATGTTTAAAAAAAATCAGTCTTTTTTTTTTATCAATCTTTGACCAAGATAGCTGATATTTAGTATTTATATAAATGCTAATATAGACAGTATGTATATATCTTTTGTAGATATCAAAAAATAGTTTCACCTTAACATATTCATATATATGTACTTACATGTTCATACATTAACATGTTTACGGTGGTTTTAATTCTAAAAAAGAAGCCAAAATATATTGTTGTCAATATTGTTAAACTGTGTTTGCATGATGCATAGAAGACATAGCATGTATTGCTATCTATTGTTTAAAACGTGGAAAAGGAAAAATGGAAACTGTCTTTCCGTTAAAAAGGGCAAATCGTCATTCAGTTAGAATAAGGAAACTGTCACTAGATTGAAAAGTGAAAACATTCAATTAAACCAGGGAAATTGTCTTTTATTTTTTAAAGAAATGTGGGGATTTGGGTTGGGGAACTGTCACACAGCATTTAATATGTATGTTTATGTGGGAAAAGGAGGAAAATTAACTGATTTATATTTTGTTCACATTTTGATTCGTTGGGCTGAAATTAGCATGGCACTGGGTTAAGAAATCATATGTTTTGTATAAGGCACGAACATCGACATTTTCCCGTTAAATGAATGCTAAAGGTACGTTTTCTTCCGTTAAAAAGGTATGCACAAAATGTCCGATTAGGGGATACAGGTAATAAACGTTATCATTATATAGGAAATCATTTAGTAAATCAATGATTATATATAAACAATACATTGTTACGATAATATGTTTACCTTTGAAGTGAGGTTCACCTTTTTATGTGTCGACGTGCCGTAAAACACCATTCATTCATTCACCTTTTTTAAATAGACTTTTAGGGAAATCAAGAACATAATCAATTAATCACTTGCTTCTTGGAAGCCATGTTACCATGAACACCTTCCTACAGGCGCTTTAAATGAAACATGTGTGTACTCTTCTATAAAATATACATAATGTATTGTATTTCGCCTGGCAATAAACAGGTAAATGTTTTGCCAAATACAATATTGAACTGAACTGAGTTGGTGGGCAACGCCCCTGCATTGCAACAACGTTAGTGCAATAATGGCGTTTAATGATAACATATATTATTATTATATTCAGGCATATTATTTTTTTTAACACAATATGAAATTGTTTAATTTACATTTTATAATAATGTTGTAGTTTTTTTAATAAATATCTAATGATTTAATTTTTTTAAAAAATCGCGGCGTCTCCATAGTTTTGGAATACTTATTATAAAACCCCTGCTAAAACATCATTAAGTAAGATTACCTCACACATTGATATTGATATGTGGCTGTAATATGTCATACATTGTGTGTAAGGACAGATGTCCGCAAAAATGCCGACAATTTCATCCCACATAAAACAAAACACGGAAAAGTGTTACACCTTTAGTAGAAATATGTGTGCCTTAAACGAAAAACATCATACATTAAACGCTCGGAGGGAGGGTCATACCGTCTACTAAAAACGGAGCTCATACCTTTAACGGTGCCGCACATTACCTAGACTTAATACACAGGGGAGCTTACATTCGTGCCTGTTCAACATTGAATTTATTAAATTGGATACAATTATGATGCTCGGCAAATTTATTAAACTCGTTGGAAAAAAAGGTATGATGTGAGATCGTGCCGAGCATCGTATCAGTGTTATCCAACGAGTTTAGTAAATTCAACTTTAAAAGGAAACATTGCAAAAGCTGCATCAGCTGTAATCTAAAATGCTTAAAGAAACTAAACGCCAAATAATGGCAAAATTGCATTTTATTCACCCTGACCTGAGTATTTTATTCAACAAAATCCGAGTATTTCATTCACCATGACTTGAATATTGTATTCATCATGATCTGAGTATTATATTCACCATGACCTGAGTATTGTATTCACCATGGTCTGAGTATTTTATTCACCATAATATGAGTATTGTATTCACCATAATCTGAGTATTTTATTCACCATGATATGAGTCTTGTATTCACCATAATCTGAGTATTGTATTCACCATGATATGAGTGTTGCATTCGCCATGATCCAAGTGTTGCATTCGCCATGATATGAGTGTTGCATTCGCCATGATCCGAGTGTTGTATTCGCCATGATCCGAGTGTTGTATTCGCCATGATCCGAGTGTTGTATTCGCCATGACCTGAGTGTTGTATTCACCATGACATGAGTGTTGTTTTCACCATGACATGAGTTTTGTATTCACCATGCTATGAGTGTTGTTTTCACCATGCTATGCTATGAGTGTTGTATTCACCATGATCTGAGTGTTGTATTCACCATGACATGAGTGTTGTATTCACCATAATCTGAGTATTGTATTCACCATGACATGAGTGTTGTATTCACCATGATATGAGTGTTGTTTTCACCATGCTATGAGTGTTGTATTCACCATGACCTGAGTGCTGTATTCACCATGACATGAGTGTTGTATTCACCATAATCTGAGTGTTGTATTCACCATGACATCAGTGTTGTTTTTACCATGACATGAGTGTTGTATTCACCATGACATGAGTGTTGTATTCACCATGATATGAGTGTTGTATTCACCATGATATGAGAGTTATATTCACCATGGTATGAGTGTTGTATTCATCATGATATGAGTGTTGTTTTCACCATGCTATGAGTGTTGTATTCACCATGCTATGAGTGTTGTATTCACCATGTTCACCATGATATGAGTATTGTATTCACCATGACATGAGTGTTGTATTCACCATGATATGAGTGTTGCATTCGCCATGATATGAGTGTTGCATTCGCCATGATCCGAGTGTTGTATTCGCCATGATCCGAGTGTTGTTTTTACCATGACATGAGTGTTGTATTTACCATGACATGAGTGTTGTATTCACCATGATATGAGTGTTGTTTTCACCATCATCTGAGTATTGTATTCACCATGACATGAGTGTTGTTTTCACCATGCTATGAGTGTTGTATTCACCATGAACTGAGTGCTGTATTCACCATGACATGAGTGTTGTATTCACCATTATCTGAGTGTTGTATTCACCATGACATGAGTGTTGTTTTTACCATGACATGAGTGTTGTATTTACCATGTTATGAGTGTTGTATTCACCATGACATGAGTGTTGTATTCACCATGATATGAGTGTTGTTTTCACCATGCTATGAGTGTTGTATTCACCATGCTATGAGTGTTGTATTCACCATGATATGAGTGTTGTTTTCACCATGCTATGAGTGTTGTATTCACCATGCTATTGATATGAGTGTTGTATTCACCATGTTCACCATGATATGAGTATTGTATTCACCATGACATGAGTGTTGTATTCACCATGCTATGAGTGTTGTATTCACCATGATATGAGTGTTGCATTCGCCATGATCCGAGTGTTGCATTCGCCATGATATGAGTGTTGCATTCGCCATGATCCGAGTGTTGTATTCGCCATGATCCGAGTGTTGTATTCGCCATGATCCGAGTGTTGTTTTTACCATGACATGAGTGTTGTATTCACCATGCTATGAGTGTTGTATTCACCATGATATTAGTGTTGTTTTCACCATGCTATGAGTGTTGTATTCACCATGCTATGAGTGTTGTATTCACCATGTTCACCATGATATGAGTATTGTATTCACCATGACATGAGTGTTGTATTCACCATGCTATGAGTGTTGTATTCACCATGATATGAGTGTTGTTTTCACCACGCTATGAGTGTTGTATTCACCATGCTATGAGTGTTGTATTCACCATGCTATGAGTGTTGTATTCACCATGTTCACCATGATATGAGTATTGTATTCACCATGACATGAGTGTTGTATTCACCATGCTATGAGTGTTGCATTTACCATGCTATGAGTGTTGTACTCACCATGCTATGAGTGTTGTATTCACCATGATATGAGTGTTGTATTCACCATGATATGAATATTGTATTCACCATGCTATAAGTATTGTATTCATATGAGAATTGTATTCACCATGCTATGAGTATTGTTTTCACCATGATCTGAGTATTGTATTCACCATGATATGAATATTGTATTCACCATGCTATGAGTATTGTATTCACCATGATATGAGTATTGTATTCACCATGATATGAGTATTCTATTCACCATAATATGAGTATTGTTTTCACCATGATATAAGTATTGTATTCACCATGATATGAGTATTGTATTCACCATGCTATGAGTATTCTATTCACCATAATATGAGTATTGTTTTCACCATGATCTGAGTATTCTAATCACCATGATCTGAGTATTGTATTCACCATGATCTGAGAATTGTATTCACAAGGATCTATAGTTCAGGGCACTGGTTTCTGTCAAAAATTCTTTTTTCCAAACACAATTGAACTAATACCTAAACAAGTTGTATATCTGGAAACTAATCATTTTTCAAAACACCTTTACTTATAAATAAAAATATCTTTACTTATTACTTAAATAAAAATGCATTTACTTATAAATAAAAAATACTTAAATAAATCATTTTACTTATAAATAAAATATACCGTTACTCATAAATAAAAAATGCCTTTGCTTAAAAACAAAAATACCTTTTTTGAAATCGGTTAAAAAATCAAAAACAATCACATGTACAAGTTATTCTTTATATGGAAAGTTAATTCAAAAGTTTGTTTCATAAAAAATAGGAGATACATGTTTTTTCAGCAATATTTAAAAAAAAAAGATAAATAGTTTGAATATGTTGAATAGATGTAAGTGAAGACACTCTGGTGTTATCGCAAAGTAATAAAGCTAACTGATGTATCTCAGATGCGGTCAAAGCAACAAGGAACTGACATATGAAAAGGTCCTATCAAAGACGCAATTTAACTGTAAACAGATTATTTCAGCATTTGTCAAAACGAAGAAATACAGAATTGATGCAAGAAGTGTCAAACGTGTTCCTGTAAATGCCAAAACCGTTTTGCTGAAATATGCGCTGCAAACGACAGGTGTATTACGCATTATTAGTACGCGTTTACATTGCCGACATGTTGTTGGTGCGTGTAAATTAAACAAAATACATTACACTTATCATCAGCTTTTTTCATAATCTGTACGAAGTTTATTAAAAAAAAAAACGTAACGCTTAACATATACTGGGAAAGTCAGGCAGTTTTTAGCGACCGATGAAAGACAAGTTCGTTGTCGGAACTAGAGTGAGCGAGTCCATACGGAGGGAAAACGTATACCCTGTGAGAGGTATATATTTATAGTTCTTAAAGGAACACACGGCATTCTGGAAGTTTTTATCAATCATTAAAATTAGCGTCTCGATTAATTTAGTATCAGTTTTACTTTAAACCTGCTTGCATAATAAATTATATAATTTAAATATAATTTTGAGCTTTTTAATTGTCTTCTTTATTCTTCTACAAATATGTTTAAAATATACTGAGCAAAAATAGAAACGTCCCCAACTTTACCCATATATTTAGACACAATGAAATTATATTTTATTTAATCTTATATGCCAATATCTTTGTTAAAGGCCAGCACTGTTATGAAAACAATTTTCTTTGAATCAAACTTGTGGGCAAACTTATTCCCCTTGATTTGGTTGGTATAAACAGCATTTCCGGGTCTTGTGGTTAAAACTTTGAGTTAACACAGATTTGTTATATTGAAATAAACAGAGAATGACCTCATCACCACAAAAAAACAGAGAAAATACGCTGATATTTTTACTCATTTTTGCGCCATACAGCTTTCAAGAATGAATATTTTCAGATTACTTTCCTTTATAATACATATATAGTGGTTTCGCAATTTGAATACAACATGTTTTAGCAGCAACAGACAAACTTTGGTTTTTGATGATTATTAATATTGATCAGAATGATTGAGTGATAAGTATAAAATAATGAAATGTTATCTAGATTGGTGTACAAAGTGTAACAAAGTCAACACTATGCAAATCACAGCTTAAAAGAGGGACGTTTCTATTTTTGCTGAGTATAGTATTGGTGCAATATAATCAACACGGCAAACCGTTATTAATACGCAAAAACAATTAACTCTATACTATACGTATAATCAATATTAATGATTGAACAAATGCAAGTTATGTAGAAAAACTAACGGGACACCGCGAGATTTAAAAAATATATCTGGATTGTCGTGTGCCCCTTTTAGGTCAATCTATATTTGTATATTTTTTATTTTCAATATTCTATTAATTCTGCATTCTTTTATTAAAACAAACCAATAACGAGATGCTGAGCACACTAATGGCTGATGCATTTATACAGAGAAATTATATCAAGAAAAATAGGATCTTACATGAGTGCTCATTTATTATTGAATTTATTAAACGAGTTAAGGAGTAAGCTATTGCTTTGCCAATGAGTTTAATAAATTCAATTACAATTTAGCGCGAACGTCAGAAAACGTGCTTTAGCGTGACGTCAGTTGATGAATATCTGTTCAATTTTTATTTTTGTAAACGAGTTGGTTAAAATGAGGCTTCGCCGAGTAATTTTATCTAACACGATTAATAAATTGATATTAAATAGACACGAATAAGAGATTATATTTGTCGGATATTTTTAGTCTGCCAACCATTATACATTTATCAATGTAGCCAATGTATGTTGCTGCTGACTTTTCCGCACTACACCGAGCAGTCGGAACGTTTAACCAGGATCCGTCTATCCTCCCTGGTTTAACTATGCAAATATTTGTCATACCGCAATGGAAGATAAATAATTTATTACCCCAGTGTATTATGATATTTATGTCACGATATGAATGGATAACACTCCTACAGCACGAGTTATATGTGATACATATTAAAATAATTAAAGGGACACATGGGGTTATCTTGCGGTTGGTTTATTACATGTTACAAGTATTCAAGACGTGACGTCAGATGTTCTGGTCTCATACCTCTATTATCTCTCCTGAAAGCTCACGGACCTAGAGACAAAAGGATAACAGAAAATTATTCTATTTTGTTCTCAATTTTAGGTAATTTTTAATTTGAAAAGTAGTTTTTTCTTTTATTTAGCATACATCTGCAGTGTACAAGACAGATGATACAGGAGCGAGAGAATTTTTTTGGCTTACTTATTTATTTTATTGTTTTAAATTACTGGTCTTGGCTATACTGAAGATATTAAACCAATTTAAACCAATGTCTGCTGCCCAGCTTTGAAGCTCAGATGTTGGAAAAGGCTGTACAGTAACCCTATGGAAAAATTAATTGAGGTGTGAGACCTTCTAGTACATTTTATATGTTAATAAGTATGCCGAATAGAGAATAATCTAAATTACCATCAGCATATTTAAACACGAATGTGTTCATAAACTTGTCGTATTTGTGATTAAATTAAGGGTATAAGCTTAAAAGCGATTAAGATGCATTTGAGAACAGCAGGTACGAAAATGAAATCAATTAAAACATAATTATATTTTTTCCTTCTGAAAAATATGAAAAAACACAGTTATGGGTCTTGATTTATTAGACACACGCTATATCGTCGTCATACGTTGATCATTTCGCGCCAAATTTATTATCATACGTCGATCATTTTGCGCCAAATAATCATCTGCACAAAAAAAATGATTCTTACCAGTCACATTTTCTTTTTGCTTCCTGGACGACAACTGTTCACATGTCAAGGCATCATCTACATTACACCTCAGATAAACTATACTAAAGGAGCAAAGAAGCACAACTCGGGAAAGTCCGTTATATGTGTGTATATATTGTATGTATTGTATGCTGCTGTTTATCGAATGGTACATGGCTCCATTAAACCTTTCCTTTCGGAAAAAAAGGCTAAAACAACACATAAGACACCACAAGTTATCCCTTCAAAGATTCATTATTGTTAGAATACGCGCTCGGCTCAAGCAGGTGAGCAAATTTAGGATGTAAAATGTTGTAATCTCTTAACATTAAATACAGTTCCGAAATGGCTCAAATGTGAAAGCGAAAATTCAACATTTAGGAATTTTGCGCTATAAAGTGACACGTGATCAAACCTTTTCTTTTTTTTATAAATTATATTGGGATTTCTCTGAAATTATTACGTGGAATTAGGCTAAGAGTGCAGTAAATAGATTATATAGCGAACATTTTTGAGTTGCTTTTCTTTTTTCCTTTAGTATATTTACTTCTGTCGTGTTCAATATTGCGTTATAAAAGTGAAAAACTCAAACTTAACTATTCATTTATTAATTGCTGTCTTACCATGAGCAATTATGAAAAACATTACAGAGAGGCCTTCGGCAGCGGAATAACAATCAAATAATTTACATCGACCGGGAACAATATGAACGAATGTACTAAACATGTTATTGAATTACTTGTTACCAGAGCTGTTTGCTTCAGCTCGTCGTCTTGCGCCAAAATAACGAGTTCCAAGTAATATTCCGCCATAAATTCAATAACCGTTACTATTGGCATTACTATACTAGTTTTGAACTTATCTATGCTATTAACATATGTTAGCCAGAAAGTGTGTGTTTTTATGATTTGATTATTCCATACTTTGCCTTTACAACGGATAACTTCAAAAACAGAAATCCCTTATGTAACAATATATCAACTGATAATTTTCCGTCGGATTTGACTTGTTTTCATGTAATGGAGTCAATCTTCAACTGTAAAATAATACATATATATAAACAATATTTTACCAAGATGGGCGTTACAGCATGTTTATATGCGATTAGTATATCAACCGACATATCTACTTGAGTCAGTTTATCCCGAAGTAATATGAATGTCATATTCATCATCATATATAAAAAAGAAACATTGGATTTGATTTATCAAGCTAATGACTTTGGTAATGAGCAACTCTGCAGATTTATCGGTGGATAATACATCGGTAAGGGCAAATATAATACACGGTGCGTTATCTTCTCCGTATGCACTTTTGAGTGGTCTGATGCCGATCTGGGGGATACATTCCGGGGGATATATTCTATTAGTCGACTTATACTGATCTCCATTAGTAGGCTATACGTATTATATTGGTACACATTTCCTGACGTCATCGTTCGCTCTGGGATTTCATTCCATTTTACTGGCGCAGAGCAGGAAATACTTCTTTTAAAAGGCTCCTTTTTTGGCTTAGAAGTTAATATCACAATCAGAGTGTTAATTGTGTGACATTATGTTTTTCAACTCAAACAAGAAGGAACAAACTGCCTAGAAACTTTAAACATACATTTAGCTTTATTAATAACAATTATTTGGTCAGTTGTCATTGCATGTACAGTATAGCGTTCATACTATACTTCAAACATGTATATAACACCTCATTTGCATATTCCACTCTTTGTTTAATGTGACGTCATCCGGTCCATAGAGTTGCAAAGTGACCGGGCGCCCGGTCCGATAGCTATATTAACGGACGTGTGAAAAAAACGACGTCAAAATAAATCATAAAACATATTGATTTAATTTGTTAGTCAGATTCGGTATAATATAACAAATAATGTATGGTGCTTCGGTCCATATGAAGTTTATGGCCCGGCAGTCAGACCTAGAACGTTATACGGGCGAAGCCCTCTTGCAGTAACGCGAGTATGAAAACTTACTTGTTTTCCCACATACTATGCGATATTTATTTTTCGTCATGTTTCGCGCCGCCATTTTCAATCCGTAGGCTGGACAGCAGACGTCAAATGAAGGGCAAAGTTTTAGGTAGGCAAAGTGGAAGACCAGTCAATTTCGAACGTTCATTTTTTTTCTATTTTTTGTATTCGGTCTTTAAATTAAATTTTAAGCGTAAGTGAAACGTTTAATTTCAGAAATATTACATTATATAAATACCTACCGTAAAAAAAGAGAATAGTTATCGAAATAAAGTAAAATTTGATCGCATGGTGGGTCACGTGGTCACAAACGCATAAAGTGATGACGTCAAACTTAGGGTGATACTATTTACCCGGTAGATTCCCGGTTATTTTGCGGTTGAAAAGGGATGGCAAGTTTGTTGATGTTTCTGATGGTTTAATGCTTTATTTATATATTCCATTTTGGAAGAAAGGAAAAGTGTAATTAAATCCTGAATATTGGTGTCAAGTTCAAGCTCTTGATGTCTACTAATATATAATATAAGGTAAAGGTAAATAGTGTTTAAACGTGAATGTTTTACAAAATAATGTATGAACAACAATATTTATCTTTCTCAGGATTTGGCTTCAAAAGCGGGCTACAATTATTTGAAGACCACAAAGTTGCCCGACACACTAGGGGTGTCCGGAGGCATTCCAGTAACATCTAACATGTTTGGCTTGTAATCGTAGTAATAGTATTAACTAGGACCATATACCCCATATTCTGTGCTACTTTGACTAATTGTGGTCAGTTTTTAAGACATGTCTTGTTCTCCATTTCTTTTTCCTCCTGACAAGCTTTCAGGGAATTGCTCGTAATGTTGTAGTAATTTCTGACTAGGCTTCCACTGAAAGCATTCTAGGTAAGAGGTTTGAAATGTTTGGCTTGCTTTCTGTCCTTAATTCTTCTCTGAACACAGTTGTGCTTCTCTTTCACTACAAATGCATTGTCAGATGAATATGTAATGCACTGCTCCCATGAATTGTTATATCCTTAACCTTATCTTGCATAACTCTGTCAAGCGTTTCAAAAGCAGATGCTGATTCTTCTTTGCTTTTCTTTGCTGATTCTTCTTTGCGAAGCCCGTCGGCCGAAGGCCACGGCCAGCGAAGCCCTCTTGCAGAAACGCGAGTATGAAAACTTACTAGTTTTCCCACATACTATGCGATATTTATTTTTCGTCATGTTTCGCGCCGCCATTTTCAATCCGTAGGCTGGACAGCAGACGTCAAATGAAGGGCAAAGTTTTAGGTAGGCAAAGTGGAAGACCAGTCAATTTCGAACATTTATTTTTTTCTATTTTTTGTTTTCGGTCTTTAAGTTGAATTTTAAGCGTAAGTGAAACGTTTAATTTCAGAAATATTACATTATATAAATACCTACCGTAAAAAAAGAGAGTAGTTATCGAAATAAAGTAAAATTTGATCGCATGGGGGGTCACGTGGTCACAAACGCATAAAGTGATGACGTCAAACTCCGGGTGATACTATTCCCCGGTAGATTCCCGGTTATTTTGCGGTTGAAAAGGGATGGCAAGTTTGTTGATGTTTCTGATGGTTTAATGCTTTATTCATATATTCCATTTTGGAAGAAAGGAATAGTGTAATTAAATCCTGAATATTGGTGTCAATTTCAAGCTCTTGATGTCTACTAATATATAATATAAGGTAAAGGTAAATAGTGTTTAAAGGTAAAGGTAAATAGTGTTTAAACGTGAATGTTTTACAAAATAATGTATGAACGACAATATTTATTTTTCTCAGGATTTGGCTTCAAAAGCGGACTACAATTATTTGAAGACCACAAAGTTGCCCGACACACTAGGGGTGTCCGGAGGCATTCCAGTAACATCTAACATTGTTGGCTTGTAATCGTAGTAATGGTATTAACTAGGACCATATACCCCATATTCTGTGCTACTTTGACTAATTGTGGTCAGTTTTTAAGACATGTCTTTTTCTCCATTTCTTTTTCCTCCTGACAAGCTTTCAGGTAATTGCTCGTAATGTTGTAGTAATTTCTCACTAGGCTTCCACTGAAAGCATTCTAGGTAAAAGGTTTGAAATGTTTGGCTTGCTTTCTGTCCTTAATTCTTCTCTGAACACTGTTGTGCTTCTCTTTCATTACAAATGCATTGTCAGATGAATATGTAATGCACTGCTCCCCTGAATTGATATATCCTTAACCTTATCTTGCATAACTCTGTCAAGCGTTTCAAAAGCAGATGCTGATTCTTCTTTGCTTTTCATGTGTAATTATAGCCTATATTGGTAGATATACGTACTTTTGGCCGAAATAGACAAACTCTTAACAAAATAATAACGAAATTATAATCAAAACCAGATCAAATGTATCATTACTCGTAACTGCCATCTGTGGCAATGCCATACCACTGAGATTTACCCTTCTGCATTAATCATTCAAACATTCTTCAACACTCGTAGAAGCAATTGCACCATTCTTATGTGTGTAGCTTGTGTTCGTCTCAAGTGATATCTTTGGGCAATTTTAGATTTTAAAAACATTTTGCAGAAATGGGGACCAGCATGTCAGATTACTAATTGTGACTGGCATTGAGTTATGTTCTACCACAAATTAATAGCATTACATATTTGGATGTGGGTGACAAGACAGTCGCGAAACTTTCATTTATTATTGACACTAAATATATTTAAATTAATTAATATGATTACATATTTGGAGGTGGAACAGTGGCTAACCTTTACTTAATCTAGTAAATTTAAGGAATTTAGGTACTAACTTAAATTCATTTTATGGTGGGGTGAGAAAATGATTGATTCAATATCACTATTACATAACATATTTGGAGGTGGGTGACATCACAGTCGCTAATTACCTTTTATTTATTATTAATATTAATCTTTTTTTTTTTAAATAAATTAATATTGCAAGGCGGGTGACATGATAGTCACTAATATTTTCATTATCAAAACATCCTTCATAACAAAGTCAGATATGAAACATCCTACACAATGTAAAAATTCTGGAACAAAGACAGCCTGGCTGGACCTAGATACACATGATGGCAATTTGCACATGTTATAGGCTTGATTGTTAAGTTAAGGCCCCGTGTGGTTCTCGGGGGCCCCCGTTTGGTCACGGGGCACAGAATAGGGCCACTGCAGATCCCTTTGGAGGGGTAGACAGAGGGGTAGAATCCCCCCAAATTCATGTTCATTTTATCATTTTTTTGTTCATGTACATTAAAGTTATTCATCATGATCCCTGCATTGTTTCAGGTGCTATCTCGCTCGCATCAAAAGAGCAGTGGCAGAAAAACAATAACGTGGCTCCAGCGTAAATGGAGTTTCTACGATAGAATTTGCAGTTCAGGGTGAGAAGGTTCTAGGCCCATTTTCCATATTTTATCTCGATGTACATGGAAGATGAGCCTGGCATGTTCATGCCTGTTAGACGCCATATAACCTTTTCATGTGTTGGTGCTCTTTAAAACCCCAATTCAATTGATTGTTAAGGTAATTGCATTCAGTTTGAATGAGTATCGGCTATCACTCTGTTCAGTTTAATTGAAATTTGAGATCCAGAGACTTGAAATCTGTATTTTTATTTATTGCATAACTTCCTGTGTAAGAAATATATTTGTCATGTTGCACTAGTGTACTAAATATGAAATGCAGGCCGATTATTATTGTTCTTTCTTTTCCGTTTAGCTCAATGCGAATTAAAAAATACAATATAATGCTAGTGCATAAAATACACGTCTACGAACGGCAGGACGATTTTTGATATGTGCCATCCTCCGTCTAGGGTGCATCTATAAACGTCCGTATGTAAAAAAGCACCCAAAGACGTCAAATAAATGAGACTAAGTATTATGCTAACCCTGCATCACATCGTTTAGATCTATGTTAAAATAGTTAGCTTCGCCCGTCTTGAGGCGGCTTTGCCTTGTTCATATTATGGACCTCAGCGAAGCGAAGCTGAGGTCTATATAACGTTCTAGGTCTGACTGCCCAGTCCATAAACTTGCATATGGACCTCAGCACCATACATTATCTGTTAAATATTCGTTGCCTTATATAATACGACAAAGCTATTCCTTGTTGTTGCGTCGTATTTCCCCATACAACATTGCAAAAATCTAAGTGTGGCTGGTATTGTTTTATTCTAGATAACAGCCACAAATCTTTCGAATGCGTGTTATTTATTCATCCCACTTAATTAAAGCTACACAGTCTCTTTTTTAACTGATAATAACTCATGAATATGAAAGAGTCAGGTGTGAAGTAGTTTCAAATCGACGAACACCCCAAAAGTCGGTATATAAGGCAGAAATCGATACGTAAAATTTCACATTTTTATTTAGCCCTCGTACAGGTAACATCGATCAATATACGGCTTCAGAATATATGTGATAAAAAAACGTACTTGCCCGGAACGGGATTTGAACTACAGACGTTGCGCTTTTAAGTTTTGATGGAAGTTTAACCTCTAGGCCACGGCTATTTATTGGTATGTTGTAGCGTCTTTAACACTAAATAGGCATTACGTAATAACTAGCGCACACAAACTCATCAAGCGCTAAATAACAAGCCGAGATATGGTTACTTTGAGGGGGAATATAATTTTCATATTAATAACATATAGTATTGCACCAGGCAATGTTAATTTACACGTACGTCAAGATGGACTATATATTTATTGATCCATCTTGAATTGCGTTCAAATATATTGAGGGAAAAAAGTTTAGCAAGTTTGTTAGATGAAATAATACTGTATACAAGATATACCGACATTTTGGGATTTTATGGGCTTGACCCTTCATTTATTCGTTACGTCATTAAGATGTTCGACTGTTATTGATGTGTGTTTAATAAAATAGTGTGTCTATGGCAATAGTTTCTTGATTTTACAACCAGAAATGTATTATTTCCAGGGTGCAACAAAAACTTGCTAAACGTTTTTTCCTCATTATATGTTAAGTTATTTTGCCTCATAATAAATGGTAGTTAGTATACCATTTTCTGAAGAAGCGTTATAGCTCAGTTGATAGATCACCTGACTTGAAATCAGAAAGTCAGAAAGTCGTGTGTTTGCTTCCCAAAAGAGTTTTTTTTCTTTTCTTCTGTAAATCATAATGTTAATGCCATTTTAGTACCATGCCATTTTCTAAGCACCAATTTTGCAATATATGCAGTGCAACTTGCAGATTGTTTTCAATTGTAATTAAAGAATCATTAATATTGTATGTAGTTGTATCGTCAACATACCAATCATGTATAACTTACTGTACCACCCATATGTAGTGGTAAATCATCAATAAATATTAAGAAGGGGACCAAAACCGGAGACCAAATCAGGACACTTGCAGTACTCCACAGGTTACACTATTTAAATTTGGAAAAAAAGCACCATTCAGTTCATTTTTCTTTCAGTAAGGCATGGTGTAGACCAGTTTATGGTCAAATCACTATATTTATAAAATGTTAACGTCTTAAATAACGATCAATAATATAGTGTGACTAACTAAATCAAATGCTTTTCTAAAGACTTCCATGACTCTGCCAATAAACTTTCCTTCATTTAGCGCTTTAAGTGATGCATCACTCATTAGAAGTACTGTGAGTTTTACCAGGGTCGATATATAAATATGTTAATGTATAGTGACCCTGGTTTTACGAAAAACACTAAATGTGATTGTATTAGTAATTCAAAAGAAATTACATGAATGAATCATATACATGTTTTTCAGTCTGTTTAGAAAGAGAAGGTAATCTAGACATTGGACGATACTTATTAGAGTTAGCCAATCAGCATTCAGTTTAATATTAAAACACTGTAAGCTTTCATAATTTCTGTATCGCTTTCAACTCGAATGTTGATAGCCTTACACACATCTGCGAGGCCAAAAGCCAGCTTAAACGGCTGGCGCCGAAAAAAGCTGTTGATAACGTGTATGCATATATATAGTATCAATGTAAACGAAATATAAAAAATGTTTTTGACCCATAATTAACAAAAACTATGAGTCATGTTAAAAGTTTATGTACAACTGTGTTTTTCGGCGCCATCCGTTTAGGCTGGCTTTTGGCCTCGCAGGAGGTGTCTACGTAAGCAAATCAAAACTCTAGTTGAAAGCGATACAGAAATTATGAAAGTCGAGTGTTTATTAAACTGAATGCTGATTGGCTAAATTTGTCTGACAAGGCCAAAGAAAACTAGTAGATTTGTTTATAGAGTGTAGTTGTTGATAAATGGTATATCGGTAGGGGATTTGTTACGCTGTGCTTCAATCGTGACTGGAAAAGTTGAAGAAAGAAATAGAAATGCTAAAATTACAAATACATCATTCTGTTTTCTTGCAAAGTGCGTTAATTTTACATGGTAACTGGTAATGAAACCCTATTAAAAACGTTATTTCCTAGTCACGTGATTTTTCAAGGTGCCTTCACAAAACCACAAGGGTTAGCGCTTAGATATTATGTATACTCAACAAAAAAAGAAACTTCCGCATCTTTACCCATACATGTAGACACAATGAAAATATATTTTATTTGGTCTTATATGTTAATAATACCTTTGTTAAAAGGCCAGCACTGTCATGAAAACAATTTTCCTTGAATCAAACTTGTACGCACAGTTATTCCCCTTGTTTTGGTTTGAACAGCATTTCCTGGTCTTTGTGGTTTAAGCTTTGATTTAACACGGTTTTGTTCTAGTGAAATAAACAAAAGATAACCCAGCTCCAAAAAGACGGAGAAAGTAAGCTGACCTGTTCACTCACTTTTGCGCCATACAGCTTTCAAGAATGAATATTTTTAGATTACCTCCCTTTATAATACAAATATAGTGATTTCGCAATTTGAATAAAACATGTTTTAGCAGCAACACACTAACTGGTTTTTGATGATTATTAAAATTGATCAGAATAATTGAGTGATAAGTATAAAATGATCAAAAGCTTTACCTAGAAATATTAGGAAATACATTTAAAAACCTTCTTTTTTGAAACCACAGGGTTAGAGCTTTGATATTTTCCCTAATATTAGGGGGGCGGGTGGGGTTGGTGTGGGGGTGGGGTGGAGGTGGTGGGGTCAAACGTTTTACATAGTAATATAGAGAAAATACATTTAAAAATCTTCTATGAACCCACAAGGGCTACAGCTTTGATATTTTGCATGTAACATTATATAGTGGTCCTTTACCAAGTTGTACAAATGGTGACCATGGGGTCAGAATAAGCCCCTCACCGGGGGTCAAAAATTTTACATAGAAATATTAGGAAATACATTTAAAACCCTTCTTTTTTGAAACCACACGGTTAGAGCTTTGACATTTTGCATGTAGCATCATCTAACAGAGTACACTTTGCCAAAAAGATCAATTCAGGCCCTCGTGGCCTCTTGTTTTCACGGTTATGACCCTTTGAATATTTTAACAATGGCCTTCCGTAATGGAAGGCACTAACTTGTTTTGTTCAAATTCCCCACATTGGCACTGCCGTGTCAACGTTTATCGGAATACCGATAGAAAACGTTATATTAGTCTGCTCTCTACCTTACATTTCGCTATTAAAATTAATTCACTTCATGACTACCAATCACTTATACATTGTGCAACGCGCCGACTATCTTTTTTAAAGATATTTCTTGTTTTCTTTTAACACTTGCATGAACGGCCAATGATCTCCAACTATTTAATTACGACAATGTTAAATCATTTCCTGTTATTTTTAGCGGAATATACGGGGTCTAAACCAGTTTGTTTCCTCTAGGAGCTGTAATAATGTAGGTCTGTAGACACGATAATTTTTCCTGGCATATATTTTTTTAGCAGACATTTTGGCGGAAAGAAAACACGTAGGTCAAGAAATAGAGATTATTTAACTGCTGTCAACGACTACCATCGAGTAAAGGATTTCCCTATAATCGATCCCAGCAGTTAAACAATCTATTTATTACATTTTAAATCAAATTATGTATACTTTTAACCTAAATTATTTGCCTTTTTGAACGTTATCGGCGGATGACGTCGAAGTCTGAAACACTTTATTTACGTCATTACTCAACGTCACAGTTAGTTATTTTTGTGTTCAGAGTTAGTTATTAATGTTTAGCGATTATGAATATTCTTTCACTGAGAAATCCCCATCTTTGACCCACAGAAATGTACGCTCGTTCGTGAAAAGAACCACACGTCTACCATCTCGTGAAGGATTTCCCTATAATCGATCCCAGCAGTTAAATAATCTCTATTTATTACATTTTTAATCAGATTATGTATGATTTTAACCAGAATTATTCGCTTTATTTAGCGTTATCGGCGGATGACGTCGACGTCACCAACACGTTATTGACGTCATAACTCAACGTCGTAGTTAGTTATTATTGTGTTCGGAGTTAGGTACTAATATTAAGCGATTATGCAAATTCTTTCACTGAGGAATCCCAGTCTTTCACCTATAGAAATGTACTAAACACAAATAAACGTGGCGAAAGCACTCGACTTTTGATCGGGTTCACGGCAAAACATTATCAACAAAGCGCTCGATGTCTATGCTTAATAACTTCATGTATATTTAACGAATTGTGTTCAGTTAAAGATCACATACCCCTACCATCTATTTTCCGTCGCAAAAGGTAATTCGATTCTTCCAGTACTTTCTGAGATCGACTTTTCCTTTCGAAATGAAAGAAAGCGTATAACCTTATAACATGCTGGGGAGCGTCTCCGTGGCCGAATGGTTACCTTCGCCTCTCACCGCTGCGGGTTCGAATCCCACTCGACTTGTAACTGAGGAAGTGAGGAAGTGTCGATTCTTACGGATGACGAGAGGTGTACAGTACTGGTTCTACCCAGGAAAAGTGGGTGGTCTGCCTCCACCACAAAGTATCGACCGTCATGTAATATAACCTTTTGAAAATGACGTAAAACACCATAAAAACCAACAAACAAACAAACAAAATAACATTTTGAGTGGGCTGATCTCAGAATCCAATTACCTTTTGCGGCGGAGGAAAGAGCTCACTGTGTCGCTGTGTATATGCGCTGCAGTTGAACACTATTCGTTAAATATTAAGATATTTATGAAGCGAAAACATACCTGAATCCACAGAAAATCGCATATTTTGATTTTTGCCTTCTGTTATTAAAATTATTTAGAAATAATTACAATAACAGAAGGTAGAAATCAAAATATGCAATATCATGTGCCTAAATCAAGCGCGTTGTTGATAAATTTTTTGCCATTAACCCGATTAAAAAGTTTCGTGGTTTCGACACTCGGTGAAATATCTTTCTCTTTTCAGGGCATAGCGTTCTTTTCGTACACATGGCGGCTGGGTGAGGTGGCGTGCAAGCTCGTGCACTACATACAGACGGTATCTATGGTGTGCTCGGCCCTAACACTCACAGTGATGAGTATTGAAAGGTACGGAACCGTTCAGTAAGTTTGCATAATGCTCTGTTTAGCTCCGTCTGTAGACGCGAAATAGAGTTTTCCAGAGCAGATTCGTTAAATAAATATTCAATCGGTAAATTTTTGAAGAATCGGGGGGAAAATAGGGTTTTATACGTATATGTGTCTATTCAACAATTAGTAATATGCCACTATAATATGTTTGAAACGTTTTCATAAATGGTCGTGATTTGATTTATTTTTAAAAAAAAAATCAAAATTGCCGCATGCCCATTTCAATGTCTGATGATCTGTGGTTGCTACAACGTGTAGTCTAAATGGTATAGGTACAGGAATATTGCGCAACACATGACGAATAAACAATTTTCTCACAATCGTTAAATAGTATACATCCTGCGTGATTTCTAGAACATGCATCGGCTAAACTTATATAAAGAAAAATAAAGGCGTTTTTATGTTGTTTACTAGTTTAAGAACGATAAAAGCGTTTTTATGATGTTTACTAATTCTTTAAACTGTTTACTTCCAGATTTGTTGCTATACGCCACCCACTGAAAGCTCGCTCTGTTTGTACCATCCGTCACGCCCGCATCGTCATAGTAACGGTCTGGGTGACTTCGTTCATAGCAGCCATACCTATAATTTTTGGAATTGTGAGTTACTTTTTTTCTTTTAATTTTATATAAATTTATATTTAAATGCGCTTATCTCTGTAACGTTTACTATCGCCTTTCTTGTCTGTGCATATTTTGTTTCACCGCACGAGCAAAGCTGGATAAAACTGACACGGACCGGGTGTTATAGAAGTGTGAAAACTTTATATGTTCACAAATGCGATCGTAAACAAACGTTATCTTTTGAAATAAAGTGCCATTAATGTCCGTTTATTCAGGTGTTAATATTTAATGATTTCATTTTGTTTGACTTTTATGATCTGCGCTTTTCATTTCACAAATGATGGGGCTTACACGTCACTAATGTCGATTAGTATCACAATTGTATCGCTTTACTATTTTTTGTATGTCCCCGAAGGGAGGCATATAGTAATCGCACCGTCCACCCGTTTATCCGCCCGTCCGTCCGTCCGAAACAGTCATGTCTCAGCCATAACTTTAAAGGAACTAGATGAAACTTCCCACACGTGTTAACCACAATGAGAAGATGTGTCGTGTGCAATAATCTGGTCCGTACCTCAAAGGTCAAGGTCACGCTTGCTTGGCGGTCAAAGGTCAGATGAGTCAAACTGTTCAGGGGCATTCGTCACTTATTGGTGGCATTTCTTGTTTGCATATATTTTTTTATTTTCTATGTCAGAAAATATCATCATTAATGATTTTAGACTACAACTAATGTTGAAAGTACGATTATCCGTGTGTAAATGTAAGATGAAGAAGTTCTTTTTAAGATCAATTTCGCATGATATATACTAAGTCCTATGGGATCCTTTTAGTGAAATACGTACATTTATGCAGTGAAATACAAGGACAATGCGAGTGTCAGGGATGTTGGCGTTGTAAAATGACTCAGTGAGAGATCAGAAGGACCAAGTCTGGGAACACGGTCGATTGAATTATTTACTATAGTCCACACTATGCTATGCCATTATGGGCGGAAATCTACTACTCAAAGTTTGCCAAACACCAAACACTTTTCACCTTTAACCCCAAATAGCGCGCGAAACTGTATTTTGTAGGGTGTCATATAGGATGAAAATGACGATTTGAAATAGTGGTGCTTATCAAACTTAGAGTAGTATACTATGCATAGTGGCTCGTACATAGGCTCAGGACGACATAATATATTTCTCCTTTTTACCACCTATCACTCAATTGCATCTCATATTTAAAAAAAACCGCTTTAATATGAAATCGGATATGACGTTGTAGATATTTGAAGGAGGGGAGCATGTGTGTATTTTCCCCTCTTTTTGAATTTGTTTTCCTTCACACTGAACATTGAAATGAAATACCTTTTTATCTAAAAAATGTGCTAATGAGAGAGAGGTTGATTTAGAAGTTAAACATAAAGTGTTAAAACATCTGCAGATTAATTAAATTAGCAGATAGTTCATGTTTGATAAAAACATGGTGGTTTCGGCAGTACACGAACTTGCACAATCACGATCGATCTAACATCCATGTTTACAGCTACACCCAAAATATAACTCTATCATGTTTTCGCGCAGTTTGTTGAAATAACATATCTATTTTCACCGAATGAATTGAAATAAATTTGATATTTATTATAGATAACGAAGTTTTAAGTACAGACAATTTGTGTTGATTAACATTTTTTATGAAACATTATGCACCATCAGGCACGTTTGAAATAACATGTTTTCCTTTGACGACGAGAAAAAACGCGGACAGTGTGAATGAAAGTGCGACAACACATTGTACTTGTAACATATGAGTGATCGAAAGTGCGACAAATTATTGTTTATTGTAAACAGATGGGGTGAATGAAAGTGCGACAACTTACTGTTTATTGTAAACAGATAGGGTGATGGGGTGAAGGAAAGTGCGACAGCTTACTGTTTATTGTAAACAGATGGGGTGAAGGAAAGTGCGACAACTTACTGTTTATTGTAAACAGATGAGGTGAAGGAAAGTGCGACAACTTATTGTTTATTTTAAACAGATGGGGTGAAGGAAAGTGAGACAATTTACACTTTATTGTAAAAACAGATAGAGTGAAGGAAAGTGCGACAACTTGTTTATTGTAAGCAGATAGGGGGAATGAAAGTGCGACGACTTATTGTTTATTGTAAACTAATGGGTGAACGAAAGTGCGACAACTTATTGTTTATTGTAAACAGATGAGGTGAAGGAAAGTGCGACAACTTACTGTTTATTGTAAACAGATAGGGTGAAGGAGAGTTCAACAACTTATTGTTTACTTGTAAACAGATCTGTAAATGTACAGTTGTCTGCAACATACCTCATGGGACGATATTCTCTTTCCTTTCTTTGGCATAGTGGGTGTTCCTGTACGTTTGAAGTATTCACAAAGTACATCGGGGCGCTTGTTTCAGCCAAATGTTTTTTCTGCAGTAGCTTAAGTAGTTTAAAAATACGTACTTCAGTTATATATATCATTAAATGTGGTATTTTTAGTGGTAAATAAAAATATCTTAGTTTTGAAAATCGGTTGAGAAATAAATATTTTACAGTCCAAATAATTATTGATGGGGCTTTTCTCATGTAAATTCCTAGTTGGCGGGGCATCGGCAATTTAAAAATGTCATATAACTTCAGTTATCTTTCATATTTTGCTATACAACTTCCATGGGGTCAACAATTAAAAAAGTAGATATAAAAATCGAACAGGAAAAGTAGCATTCAAGGACGACAGTCAACCACACACACACAAAGAAACAAAGAACAACTATATATAAATATATATAAAAGGCAAGATAAGATATTAAACACACAATAGGGCTACCGCCTTGGAACGGTCAGTGGCAAAAAAGGCCGCTGTGGGTTTAAACCAGTTTCTAGGGTGCACCAAACCTCATACTTAGGCTACTGTCATCCCGATAAACGCGTTATAATCTCTAACAAACAAGGCAGCATTAATAGGCAGTATACGTATAACGCATAAATGATCATGTATATATAATATAAAAAAAACACCTAGAAATCCAGAAAGTAAGTACTCAATGACTTGGCAGAAGCCAGATCAACAAGAGAACAAACCGTTAAAGGTACGACAAGGCAAGATTAAAGACAAACAGCAAACGATACCTTCCTATAAGAATTTAGGTAGACGTCATCATACGGTCCACAATCTGTCCGGTCATCGCCATGTTTGATAACAAGTATAAAAAAAATGATAAAAATTCTGAAAAAATATGTTTTTCAATTTTTTCATGCAGCTGAATTTTGCATTGAAAATGCCCTATCAAAAACAGCTTTCGCGCATGATTTTTTTTATTTCTCAACCGATTTTGAAAAGTAAGTTATTTTTATTAACCACTGAAAATGTCTTTCACTGATATACAACTTATTTAGGTACTAGATGCATTTTGTCTGAAAAGTGAAAAACTCTGCATGAAACAAGCGCCCCAAACAATAATTGTTTACTAAATGACTAAACATTAACAAGCATATAAACTTTAATAGTTCAGTTAATTAGCTTCAATATGACCCCAGCTGAGTGTCGTACATATGTTTTTCATTTTACTTTAAACTTCAAACTTAGTGCTTCCGTGATTAATTATTCCATTTCAGTTCGTTTACTTATTTATTGCGAAACTGTTTGGATTTTTAATCGCTGTTGAGATAATACTTTAGAAGACGATACTTATGCTCTACTTTAAATAGCTGCCTGTGGAAAATAACATTTCATTGAAAATCATTAAATAGCGCATTTGATTGCTTTGTTCTTGTACAATTAGTCCAGATTTCAGCTGCGATAAGCAGACACGACCCATGTTTTCATTAATGTATTAAGGTAAAACAGAGTAGTATCCCCAGTCAAGTCTGTGAATCTTTCTGGGAGCCTTCTCATCTGTTCATAAGACACCGATGCCAGATGTTTGCACTGATATTCACATACATTACAGCTCTTCAACGCCATTCCCGTCGGTTAAAATTAGTAGTTAACTGTGTTCCACTTGCAGGAATACCGCACAATTGTTGGGCGGATCCGCACGGCTCACTGGTGCCACAAGTACTGGGAGGAGAAGCCGACGTTCGGTAAGGTGTTCGAACTCTATATGTTCTTGATCATCCTGGTGATTCCAGTCGGCGTGATGATTGTCACCTACACGTGGATAGCGAACATCATCTGGCACGTGGCCACGCGCAGAGCTGACATGCGTTCGGGAAGGTACCAGTTTCTTGACATTTTACGTAATGAAACATTAACAGTATGTTACTCATCTAACCTATATGTACCTGTGACTTTGGTTGTAGTATTTATTAAATTTTGATGAAAGGAAACAGGATTCCATGCAGCCATAGGCCGTTTTTGTCTCGCCCACGATAGTGGGTAGCGAGACATAGCAGTCACGGCGGCGGCGGCGGCGGCGTCCGCATTTTTAAATTGACTATATCTCAATATTTTTCTGATGTATGTGACCTAATTTTATTTGTTTGATACTTGGTCATATGTATTGTTGGCATTGGTGGACATCACTGAACGACCAAAATTACCAAGTTCTAGGTCATAGTTTGCGTTATTTTCCCAAAACTTAACCTTGGTTAGGCAACTTAACCTCAGTTAACTGTATGTGATTTTCACATTTTCTTTGTTTGATACTTGGTCGTATGTATTCTTGGCATTGGTGGACATCACTGAACGACAAAAATAACCAAGATCAAGGTCATATTTTGCTTATTTTTGCCAAACTTAACCTTGGTTAGGTAACCGAACCTCAGTTAACTTTATATGATTGCCTCACTTTATGTATTTGATATTGTTGGCATTGGTGAACATCGTTGAATGACAAACAATTCCAGGGTCAAAGTCATGTTTTGCGTTATTGACCCTTATCATCAGTTTGGTTAGGTAAGTTAACCTCCAGTTAACTTTTTCTGATAACTTTATTTCTTTGTTTGATACTTGGTCATATGTATTGTTGGAAATGGTGGACATCACTGAACGACAACAATTATCAAGGTCAAGGTCATATTTTGCGTTATTTTCCCCAAACTTAACCATGGTTAGGTAACTTAACCTCAGTTAACTTTATGTGATTGTCTCACTTTATGTCTTTGATACTTGGTCATATGTATTGTTGGGGTTGGTGGAAATTTCTGGACGACAAAAAATACCAAGGTCAAGGTCATATTTTGCATTATTTTTCCTCAAACTTAATCTTAGTTACATAACTTAACCTTGGTTAATTTTATGTCGTTGCCTCAATGTATGTCTTTGATACTTGGTCATATGTATTGTTGGCGTTGGTGCACATCGCTGAACGACAAAAAACAAGGTCATGGTCATAGTTTACGTTATTTTCCCAAAATTACACCCTGGTTAAACCACATAACCTCAGAACTTAACTTCTTATGATTACCTCGCTTTTATTTGTTTGATACTTGGTCATATGATTTGTTGTCTTTGGTGGACATCATTTAAGCACAACTTTAATAAAATATTTCATATGCAGTTTGCCGCGGTTTGCCTCGGTGGGCGAGACACCCTCAAACCGAAGTCTTGTTAATGTGTTGTTAGCTTTGCTGGCCAAAGGCCAGAAGGGCCTATACGATGGCGCGTTGTCCGTCGGTGTCGACGTCATCGCCAGCATTTTTTCTGAACTAGCTGGACCAATTTTGGTCAAATTCATTTATAGTGATGCTACGGTATACTCGAGTACAAATGAAAAAAAAGTTAGTTCAATCGGACTTTCAAAATGGTCACTGTTACTAAAAATAGCCAAAACCTTAAGCACATCTACGAATGTGTGATGTTGGCATTCATATATGTTAATTATTTTTTCATTTCAGTTGCGTATCTGCCAACAGCGAAATGCCGTTCAGACCAGCTCAGTCGGTGCCGATTACGGCCCCTATACAGGTCAACAGCCAATCCAAGGCCTACATGGACGACGACAGGACCAGAAAACAGGTACGATTATGCCATCTGCGAGCAGTTGCATACTCTCGACGGATAAATGTTATTTTTACAAATGTATCTATTTCGTTTTATATTTTACCATCGTACATAAAACAAAATGTAAGTTTTTTTTTAGTTTTTTTTTGAAATAGCTGAATTAAATAAAGGTTTGATACACTTTGCAGGTAGTGATGATGCTGATGGTGGTTGTGATACTATTTGCCGTCTGCTGGACACCTATTCTGGTGAACAACGTCTTGGTCGCTTTTAACCACATCGATTACCTTCATACTGGCTTTCTGAGACCAATGAGGATGGCCTTTCACTTACTCTCCTATGCCAACAGCTGCGTCAATCCATTCGTCTATGCTTTCATGTCCAAGAATTTCAGAGACGGTTTCAAGCAATCAATCTGCGCATGCGTACGAGGGGAGGCATACATGCGCCGGAAGCAAATGAGCGCACGTTCCATGACGTCAACGACACGTGCATCATCATCGCAGAGTGGCGATAAGTGTAATGCACAAAGGTCGGATTCTATAGCAATGCGTCGTCCTAGCGAGATGGATGACCTTGACATCAGACGATTGTGACTGCCTCAACCAAGATGGAATCCATCCATGCATCACAACTGCGTTTTACAACACTATAGCAGATGAGGATGGACAGTTACCATGTTTGAACAAAGCAGTGTTCGAACTGAACACTCGAGTGATCGAATTGAACGCATGAGGTAGATGTATTTAAAAAAGAAAGATTTTTGGTAGACATAAAGTATGATCTTTTGCAGATCTACTATATACGTTGATCTCTAACTAAGAAGCTTTTTTATAAGTTATAAAAGCATGACATGTCTTTGTATTGAACACAGACCACTAGCACGTTAATGTTATCATTGTATTTCATCAGATATTTATTAAAGAGTACACTACATGTCTCCAGAAGCAACATACACCTACCCTAGGTATGGCAACTTCACTATACCGTCACTCTATAGTGCAACTTCACTATACCGTCACTCTATAGCGCAACTTCACTATACCGTCACTCTATAGTGCAACTTCACTATACCGTCACTCTATAGCGCAACTTCACTATTACGTCACTCTATAGCGCAACTTCACTATACCGTCACTCTATAGCGCAACTTCACTATACCGTCACTCTATAGCGCAACTTCACTATACCGTCACTCTATAGCGCAACTTCACTATACCGTCACTCTATAGCGCAACTTCACTATACCGTCACTCTATATTGCACCTTCACTGTTAAAACTCCCTATATTGCACATTCACTGTAACGTTTCCCTATAGTGCACCTTCATTGTAACGTTTCAATATATTGCACATTCACTGTAACGTTTCAATATATTGCACATTCACTGTAACGTTTCAATATATTGCACATTCACTGTAACGTTTCAATATATTGCACATTCACTGTAACGTTTCCCTATATTGCACATTCACTGTAACGTTTCAATATATTTCACATTCACAATAACGTTTCAATATATTGCACATTCACTGTAACGTTTCCCTATATTGCACCTTCACTGTAACGTTTCAATATCTTGCACATTCACTGTAATATTTCAAAATATATTGCAAATTCACTGTAACGTTTCAATATATTGCACATTCACTGTAACGTTTCAATATATTGCACATTCACTGTAACGTTTCAATATATTGCACATTCACTGTAACGTTTCCCTATATTGCACATTCACTGTAACGTTTCAATATCTTGCACATTCACTGTAACATTTCAATATATTACACATTCACTGTAACGTTTCAATATATTGCACATTCATTGTTAGGTTTCCCTATATTGCACATTCACTGTTACGTTTCCCTATATTGCACCTTCACTTTTAAGTTTCCCTATATTGCACCTTCACTGTTTAATTCCCTATATTGCTCATTCACTGTTAAGTTTCCCTATATTGCACCTTCACTTTTAATTTTCTCTATATTGCACCTTCACTGTTAAGTCTCCCTATATTGCACATTCACTGTTAAGTTTCCCTATTTTGCACCTTCGCTTTTAAGTTTCCCTATATTGCACCTTGGCTTCAATGCTAAGTTTCACTATAGTTCATCTTCACTGTAACGTTTCCATATATTGCACCTTCACTGTTAAGTTTCCCTGTGTTGCACCTTCACTGTAAGTTGCCTATATTGCTCATTCGTTATTAAGTTTCCCTATATCGTACATTCACTGTAAAGTTTCCATATATTGCACCTTCACTGTTAAGTTTCCCTATGTTGCACATTCACTGTTAAGTTTCTCCAAAATGCACCTTCACTGTTAAGTTTCCATATATTTCACCTTCATTGTA
>JAWPHD010018035.1:0-41742 GCA_037043455.1 Cyrtodaria siliqua
CAGGTTAACGTAAATCTCTACGATAAGAAATGAACTGCGAAAAATCGCCTGCGCACATCATTTTTATCCTCATGGTGACGCTTAAGATAGAAACAAAGTATTGGAAATATGCAATCTTCAATACAGACGATACTTTAGCATTTGCAAATATGGCGTAAATCGTGAATTGTAGAACATGTTGAATATGTTTGATTGGAAACCATATACTAAAAATTTACAAATACAATTAACTCTTGATTGGAGCGCTTGTTTGAGCTAATTTTAAAAAATACGAACATTGTATATCATTGGAATTGGCAGTTTTAGTGGTATATAAAAATAACCTAATTTTTAAAATCGGTTGAGCAATAAATAATTTACAACAAGAATGCTTTTTTGATTGGACTTTTCCCATGTAAACTCCTGCAGCAAATTAAGAAATCTCGATCTCATGTTTGTATACAAATTCTAAAAAAAAATCTAATTTTTGATGTAGCAGAATTTTGTATTAAAAATGACCTTTCAAAAACAACTTTTGCACGTGCTTTTTTTGTATTTCTGAACCGATATTGAAAAGTACGGCATTTTTTTTATCACTAAAAATGTCTATACAATTTATTTAGTTTTAAGTTGATTTTTGTCTGAAAAGTCCATAAAGCCTTTGGTTCAGACAAGCGCCCTAAACAATAATTTGAAATAACGAAAAAAATATTCAACTCACATAATCAATTGCGTGCTGCTGTTTATGGCTATATGAAATGAACGCCGTCGAATAATTTAATAAAATCACGATGGCTTGTCTTAAGTCAGCTTGATGCTGTACATTGTGCAATCTTCTCGAATATGGGAGGACATGTTTTAGGCGACGTTTATAATTCACGGTCGTACTACACGTTTGTATTTTGTTCTATTGGTAGATATAAAAGTCGAGCAAGAAATGCGACATTCAAGGAACACATTCAACTAAAAACCGCATTGGAACGGTCAGCGGCAAAAAAAGGCCGCTGGAGGTTTAAACCAGGTTCTAGGGTATTCACTCTTACCCTAGTGTAATTCCAATAAAACGGGAGAGTGTAAATAAAGATATCGCTGCCATGTTTTTTTCTCTAACAGACAATACAGCATTAATAGGCAAGATAAGTAACACACATAGATGAGCATGTATAAAACACAGAAGCCTAGAAAGCCACAAAGCAGTTACACAATGACCTGGCGGAAGCCAGAGCAACAACAGACCAAAACATGAAGGGTACGACAAGACCAAATTTAAGACAAGAGTCAAACGCTACCATCCTTCTAGGATTTAGGTAGGCGTCATCATAGGGTGTACAATCTGTCCGGTCATCACACAATCAAAGAGGAAAGAATAATGGGGAACTGTAAATGGGTCCATACTTTTAAACGACTCTCATGCACTGTCTGTACTTAGATTTAATGCATTAAAAACGCCTGAATATCAATTGTATTAATGCATTGTTGGACAATTTTCTTTGAGGGATTGCTATTCCTGTCTCTTATTAACACGTCAAAGTTTTAGTTTTCTAAAAGTTTTTTTATGTTTAAACAAATAACAATTGTTCAAAAACGTCATTTGTGGTGATTCCTTTCTTAAAAGGTGTTTATGATAAAAGCTTCTTGGTTTTCTATTTCCCAGAAGACAATAACTCAAGTTCCGTGGTAAAAACTACGTTGTGTGCAAGTGTTTTATTTCAAATTTGAACCTCATTAGGTCTACAGATACGAGATAATATAACATTAAGTCGCACACATATCTAATGGCGTGGTGTTCAAAAGAGCTTGCCTAGGGAGCAAAACGTCTGTGTTGGCATTATCGACAGAGGCAACTCGATGCGTTTTTTTCTCGATAAGTTTTCTAATGTTTACTGTCATGATATATACAAATTATACGCACATTACTATTGTAATAGATGTCCACTGATTTCTTTACATATTGATAAGGGGTCACATAGTCAGGGAAAACTATCATTTCGTTCAGTTTGCTCTTACTTTTGTTTGTTGTTTTTTGCAAACAGTTTCTATAATACAATGTTAAAACATTATAAAATATTATTTAAAAGCAATTGTCACACATTTTAGAATTTCGGGTATAGTTTTCATTGCTGGAGTAATGGCCCAATCTTTGTGGCTTTAAAGTAGTATACCGCTTTAAAGAAGAATGCACCGCATACTACCTCTCATGAACAGACTAAATAAAACACGTCTGGTACTTTTCTCTCTTGTTTGCGTATGTTGCTTCCCAGGAATTCACCAGTAGTGCTATTACTTACTGGTCCACTGGGATCATGAAGCCATGTTTTTGGTTTTAAAGTAGAATACCGCTTAAGCCGGTGCGAGGGGGCGTGAGAGGTGTTGCGCCTTATATTATCTCTCTTGAAACGAATCAATAAAACCGAGCCTATTACTTTACTTAATGTTGGTGTTTGTTTCTTCCAAGGGATCCCCTTTTCAGTATTTATTGTTACTCAAATTAACATTTGTTAAGTGCTGGCGTCGCCAAGAATACACTTGTCTGCGTGGGTTGCTTCCAAGGGATCCAGTTTTCAGTAATTATTTTACAATACTTTAATGAAAATATATTTAGGTTATACTATTAAAAATTGTCTCGGTACTGAAACACATTATCCGAAAATGATTGTTCGGCATAACAACAAGTTATGTAAGTATAGACAGTAGCTTCTTGTTATCATCATAATTATGTTGAATTTATAGTTATGTGCGCCTTTATAATGCATAAGGCAATAGATGTACAGGTTGGATGGTCAATCAAAAACCAGAGCGGTATGTGTTTCAGTTTCTTGTTAAATTTACAAAGGCATTCATACGACCTCCTTTTTTCATCTCATGAAAGTGGGATACTTATTAAAAGTTACACCTAAACAAACGGTTATATTGGCTGATTTTGAGGTAATTTTGAATTTTATTGAAGCAGTCATTTAACTTTCCAATAATAAATGCAACTACTTAGATGTCATATTGCGTCCAACTTTGGGAACATGTTAGGACTGAGTAGCATCCGGAGATCCAGATTCACAGCAGACTGTAAGTTCATCTGTTTCTCAATGTCATAAGCACCCGAAACTCTCTTTGCCGTCATTCCCAGGTGACTTATTACAATGGCAGACATGTTGGTACTTATATGAATCTTCACAACTCTTCGTAGTTCGACGTTCCGTTTGCACTGAAGAACACGAATTATGGAAGAGCCATCAGTCTTTTACACGAAAGATTCGGTCAACCTCACAAGATCGTCCAAGCATACATGAATGCACTACTTCAACTTCCGGCCACTCTTGGGTCAACAATAGATCAGTCTGGCCGACCTGGGATCATCAAGATACATCAGCGATGGCAGTGGTGATAGACGACGCCGAAGCTCAACTTCTTGAAGTATGTCCTCCACCTGTAACAGCTGCATGTCAAAAAATGTCTAGTTCCGGACTGGACTACATCATCGACATCTCCAGATTCGGCAAATACCGGGGGCTTCTTCGTGTGACAGCTTATGTACAGATATTCATACACAACTGCAGAACTAACAGAAACCTGAGGTGTCATAGGCCGATTGCAGTACCGGAACTCATGCATGCCGAAATGATGTGGCTAAGAATCTGCCAGAGACATATAGAGAAGAAATCGCCAACTTGAAGTCCAACAGAAGCCGCCGAACGTTCGTGAAGCAGCTGATACTCTTCATTGATGCCGACGGTGACGTCGGGTGTGGTGAGAGAATTTGCTATAAGATATAATAATATTTATACTGGTATTTCAAAGACTTTATTTTGATTTGAATGCTTATATTACAAAAGTTAATAACTGTGATAGAATATATCAAAACAGAATTACGATTTTATAATGCTTATATTACAAAAGTTAATTACTGCGCTAGAGTATATCATTACAGAATTACGATTTTATGATTGATGTATTAAACAAACTAGTTTTATGTAATTTTCAGAACATTTTAGTCTATGTATATATATAACGTCCGTGCAATAGATTGTCATTCAGATATTGGGTGCATGTGATGTCCGTGCAGTAAAACTACAAACATTAAAGCGATTCAAAAAGAAGTAGTCTATTGTCGTAACAATTAGTCTATTTTCGTAAATATGTATATACCGTAGTAAAAATAGATACATTGCAAAGAAACATATATAAAGAGGTGTAGAAACATCACGAGGTTTTTATTTTCAAAGGCAACTCGAAATACACACAGATAAAACATTTACAACAATCGACATTGCAGTAAACGGGATAAGCGTTAAAGGAAATTGACGAGGCTGTTCCGGACAACCGCCATTAGCATTTTACGGAAATAGTTTTAGCTGTATATTTGCGAGCGTAAGGAAATTAATAAATGCAAGCCTCTTGCGAGTATTTATAAATTTTCTTCATGAGCCAAAATACAAGTTCATCACCATGCAATTTATTTATCAAACTGTTTTGAATACCATAATTTACCTGAAAACTACTAAAAACAACAGCTCACGTCTGCTGCGATCAAAATATAAATGGAGTATTGTGGGTCAAGGGGAGTAACTTCAGCGAAAATCGTGTTTGGCATTTATGTAAATGTATCTTGACAATAAACGCTCATTTGATAATATATTACGTTCCTAAATTGAAAGTTATTAAAACATGAAGTTTAACGGTCAATTTTATGGTTCTTTAGTCAACTATTATTTAACAGTTTTACATGTTCACATTTTCTACCTTTAAAAATGAGGAGGGGCAAGGGAGTGTTTCATAACATGATTCAGCAAATTGAATTTGATGATAACAAACAACAAGATTAAAAAAAACATACACACAAAAAAAAAAACAGTTAACAGTTAATAACATCAATATTACCATACGTGTTATGATGGGGAGGCGGTGGGTAACTATTATTTTCTCTTTACTCGATACCGATTGCGGATAACAGATAATAGTTTAAAAATATTTTCAATAACAGATGAAATGCATTTCGCCAACAACAGATAATCTTAAATTAAACAATAACAGGTAATATTATTTCATAATTATAGAAATAAAAAGTATATATACTGAAAGGAAAAAGAAACGTGACGCGGGAATTTCCGCTATATATTGTATATACTACACACTTAATTCCATATATATTCCAAGGAAATCCCAAGATGTTTTGTAAAAATAAAGTTGCATTTAGTTAGAGATAGGACACAACTGTGATGTTGTAGACGTTTTAATCACAGTACACGTTGTAACAAGAAATTCATAAAGGTTGAAGTTCCTCTTTGACAAATTGAGCCAGATCATTACTGTATTTAACGTAAAGAGTTTGCAATAATTTGCATCCAAATTTTGCGCCAAACGCGTACTCTGTCAATAATGAAAATTTGTAGGAATACTACTTGCTGTGTTACGTGTTGTTTTAGTCTTTTCCCCCGAAATGAAAGATCTTACGTAGCCATGTACAAATCGATTAACAGCAGCATATTGTACATACAATATATAGCGGAAATTCCCGTGTAGCGTGTTCCTTTTCCTTTCAGTATATATAAATTATGTCCAGAAAAGAATATATCTGCCTTCTTTTGATTATAGAAATATGTGTGATTAAAATGTCGAAATATTCCAATCGCTTAATATAATTAAGGAGGGACCACGTAATGTCAACAGCTGGAAAGCAACGAAGTAAACCAAATCATCCAAACATATAAAACGTAGACTGAATACGTAATATTGAACAATATAGTCTCGATCATCCAGACCTCTCGCGAGACTTCTCTCAAAGAAGTCCATACGATGGTCTGGAGTAAAGCTTCTTTAAAATGTTTGACATCAAAACGAGGTGTGGACAAAAAAAAATCACCTGCCTCTGATTGATCAACTTCTGTTTGTTATGGAAATCCATGGGAATCACCCCCTACGTCACGACGGCGTCAAAAATTACGTGACGTTACGCGCAATGTTGTGCAATAAAATTACTCCAAACATAGTCAGCGGATCACGTTTAATGCTAAAAAATAAATTTTAAACATCATTTTGTAAGATTATATTATGTTTTTAGAGAAACTACAATAAAACGAAGTTTATTGTATATTTAATAAGGACGTACACACATCCCATTGGAACTAATGTTGCGCGTAATTCAACGTGCACTTTGATGTTGCAATCAAAATGACGTCACGTCGCAGTCAGTTTTGACGGTTGGCGCCGTCTATCGGTCAACATTTTTAAAGAACAGTGAGTCCAGACGCTCGCTAGCGCTCGCAGTCAGCTTGAGTGTGTCTGGATGATTGATAGAGACTATGAACAATATTGAACAATTAAAGTATTAATGGCAAATATTAAAATACTTTTTAAAAACCTATCGCCATTAGCATTTCTTTAAGAATCTGTATTGCCGTGTGTTTATGTTTAGAACGTACTGTAAGGATATATGGTCACCCTTAAACTGTAATTGTTACCAAACTGTATTAAAAACAATGCAATACACTGTAACGTTTGTTTATTTATTCATTTATTTACTTTACTTACTTATTTACTTACTTACTTACTTACTTATTTTACTTTTTACTTTACTTTACTTTACTTTACTTTATTTTACTTTACTTTACTTTACTTTACTTTTACTTCAATTTACTTTAATTTACTTTACTTTACTTTACTTACTTTACTTTACTTTACTTTACTTTACTTTTACTTTACTTTACTTTACTTTATTACTTTACTTTACTTTATTACTTTACTTTACTTTATTACTTTACTTTACTTTTTACTTTACTTTACTTTTTACTTACTTTTTACTTTACTTTACTTTACTTTACTTTACTTTATTACTTTACTTTATTACTTTACTTTATTACTTTACTTTACTTTACTTTATTACTTTACTTGACTTTATTACTTGACTTTACTTTACTTTAATACTTTACTTTACATTTTACTTTACTTTACTTTTTACTTACTTTTTACTTTACTTTACTTTACTTTACTTTACTTTACTTATTATTTATTGATTTATTGATTTATTTATTATATTTAGCTGTTTTTTCTTCCTTTTTCAATACAGTGACCTCTATCCATTCACCCTGATTTTACACGTACACACACATCATATTCCGTTACTCGAACATCAATAACTTCCCAATTCCAGGACGATATATTGATTAGGTATGGGTTAACGGATGTTCACAACATCTAAGCAATTCCAAGTTACCCTAAAAGCTTGATGTAAAACAGTATTTTATTCTCAAATATACATAATTATAATGAGTTTAGTACGTAGCCAACAGGCATAAATCAATGTATGTACAATTTAACACAATTTCTCATTTTTGATTTTTATTCAGCAGATTGTCATAGTGATAATAGATATAAATATAAAAATCGAACGGGAATAGCAGGATTCAAGTACGACTGTCAACACAAACACACACAGAAACACAGGTTGCGAACTGTAAATGGGCCCACCACCAAGCATGCAGTGCGTTGCAAAATGATAGAGTCATAGCCTCTTTTGATAAACCTTTTAACAAGTTTAACAAGGATAGTATGAAAGTGATTATGACCAAGGATCGTACGAAGTTTGTAAATCATGTCACCATAGAAGTCAGGTTGTGATAGTCCTTGTCACAGACGAGTTCTTAAGTTACTTTTATATTTGTAAAGAAAATCAGGGTTACGATCATACAATTTTACAAAGGTTTTACAAAGTTTATGTTAACGGTAACCCTGATGGAATAGCTTTTTAGTTATATAAAGATTACGAATAATAAAGTCCTCAACTCGAGTATAAGCTCTAGAAAAACGAATAAGTTGAGATACATAGACTCCATAAGAAGTTGCTCGGGGGAATATCCCCATCTAAATGGGAATAATTAACAATATCAAAATTAAAATCACCTCTCTTGTCATCTATTTTGCTAATTATTTCACCGTTTTCAATGGAGAAATGTAAATCAAGAAAAGAAGCGTTAGTTTCAGAAATATTAACTTTGTTAAGTTGAAGTCCTTTAGGGTATATATGATTAACCATAGTAGAAAAGAAAGGATTGTCAATGTTTAATATGTCATCCAGATACCGAGAGGTGTCATTAAAGGCCTCAATAACATCTTCCAAGGCATCTGGTGAAAGACTCGACATGAAATCTCTTTTATAGCAATATAAATACAAATCTGCGGCAAGTGGTGCACAGTTCGTACCCATAGGGATACCAACAATTTGACTATAAACGGTCGTTCCATACCTGTCGAAAATATTATATAATAGGAAGATGAGTGCTTCACAAACATTTTGGCAAGTCCACATAGTGTAATTAATGTTATTACAGGCCAAAAATGTAGTATTTTCCCTAGCGAATGTTTTTTGAATGAGATCAATAAGCTTGTCCTTGATAAGGTGATGTGGTAAGGTGGTATATAGTGTATATAAGTCATAAGTGCTAATATATGAAACTTGACGTTTATTGCACATTTTATCAAGAACGTCTCCTGATTTTTTTATAGACCAAAACAAATTAATCCCAGAGTTTTCATAAGTTGTATCAATTATTGTTAAACGTGATCTTTAACGGCAGTAAGACAAGAAGTTACCAGTTTGGATAGGTTTGCAGTGTAATAAACTAAAATTGGAAATAAAGCGGGCCTTATACGGATTTTTATGTAATTTACGAATCCAGTACATAGTTGACGGTTTGTTCTTCTTTTCATCTATCCCAGCCTTGAAAGTAGTGCACCGAGTGATATGTGTGGAAACAAAATCATCCTCAGTAGAATGAACTCGAGTATACGCATTAGCGCTACCGAGTTCCAGAGATAAGACATTGACGTAATGTAGGCGTTGAACATTAATTACATTATTAGCTGCTTTATCAGCAGGAACTAAAGCAAATTTATTATGAACTTCTTGAATTCCCGATTTTAAATTACGAAAGAAAAACCTAGGTCTCGGAGGAAGTAAAGAGGGGTTAGCATTATAAAAGATAATACGTGTATCTATAATTTTAATAATTGACTTTTTCCAAGTAGAAATAGAGTTTGGATCCGCATGTTATCTACGACACCATTGTATGCTAAAATCCTCAATGGATTGGTCGATCTGAGCTCGACAGGCAATCACATCCATAGTAGAAGAAAGATATAGAATCGGACAGGGAAAGTGGCATTCAATGCCGACAGTCAACCACAAAACACAAAAACAAACACGCAAACAGACAAACGAGAAGGCAAACGTAATACAAAATGCAAACGACATCACAAACACAAAAGGGTTGACAACAGGGCTTCCGCCTTGAAACGGTCAGTGGCCAAAAAGGCCACTGGGGGTTTAAACCAGGTTCGAGGGTGCACCAAACCTCACACTTATCCTATTGTCATCCCAATTAAACGGGACAGTGTAAACAAAGAAATCCACGCCATGAAATATTCTCTAACCAACAATGCATCGTTAAAAGGCAATATAAGTAAAACACCCAGATGCCCGCGTATATATAAACACAAAAACAAACCAAAGCCTAGAAAGCCACAATGAAGGTACTCGATGACTTTGGCAGAAGCCAGAGCAACAAGAGAATAAACCATTGAGGGCACGGTAAGTCAAGACCGCGGACAGACATCAAACGCCACCGTCCCAATGGGTTTTAGGTAGGCGCAATCACAGGGTCCACAGCCTGTCCGGTCATCGTACAATTAAAGAGGAATGCATAGTGTCGAACTGTAAATAGGTCCACCACCAAGCATGCAGTGCGTTGCAAAATGATAGGGTCATAACCTCTTTTGATAAACCTTTTAACAAATTTAAGAAAGATAGTATGAAAGTGATCATGACAAAGAATCTTACGAAGCCTGTAAATCACATCACCATAGAGGTCAGGTTGTGATAGTCCTTGTCGCGGAAGAGTCCTTAAATTGGTTTTATATTTTTAGAAGGTAATCTATACTTAGGACCTTTCGAAACAGATGCCGAATACGTTGATCAAAATATCAAAATTACCAGTAATGACTTGACCTGCTGGAGCTTAGCAACATTTTGATGTGTTACATTCACATTCCTTAGGAGTGTTATTTAGTATATCAAGGTCAGAAACTATTTTGCTAGAGTTGAAAATAATATTTCTAATAGGTGTTTTATACTTATAACAATATACAGGACTTTCGGATTTTTTGAAATGTTTAGGGATAGTTATAGAATCAACTACATGATTATCTCGAAAAATACTAAGCATGTCAATGAAATCAATACCTTTATTAAGATATAGTATTTTAAGAAAATGCCTGACGTGATCACACTCCTTGTCAATATGGGGTCGGAGAACATGTTGCGTGTAGCTTTGAATTATGGAAGCAGTGTTATACAAGGGATCTGTACGAATGAATATTTATTCTGTTTCCTCGTCGATCAACTTAAATGAAAAAATGGAGGAGAGGTAAGCCTTGAAAGCATAGAATGCTTTCCAGACTGTTTGAAAATAGTATGCAAATCAGCGACTGAAATAATTACACGTGATTTACGTTTGATGTTACCATTACGCCTATGACCATGAGACCTAGAGTTACACTTTCGAATCAAAAATATAGAAAAAATGTCAATATTAGAATCTTTTGAAATATGTCCTTGTTGATAAATATTGTCATTAATGTATATGGTGTCTGTAAGTTTTGCATCCACTTAAGTTCTGCTATATGTCTAGCTTTTATTTTAAAGCCTTTAGTAGCTTCATTATCATAAATTATATATTCAACCGGTTGAACAGTAACGTTACTACAAGTATGACCTGATTGGCGAAAGTGTTGATACAAGTATTTTTTTAACTTTTTAGGATTACCCGCATTATATTTATTTTCACGTAACCGGACTTTTAAAGATAGACCTGTTTGTCCAACATATTGTATACCGCAATGTGGTGCATTTCAAGTCAAACAATAAATGACGTGAGATGTTCGTCAATCAACATTTGAAGCTAGACATACATTAAACAATTTACCATTAACAACTGATTTAATGGTGGTCTTGCAAGATACATAATTGCAACAACCACACCTCTTAGCATTGCACTTATAATTAGAGGCAAACAACCTGCGTCTTGAATGAACTAAATGATCTTTATATGGTATTTCCTCAAACCAGGTGATCATAGAGGATTATCTGAAACTTTTGAGCCATTAATAAAAATCCTAGTAATATTATTAGAAGGAACATGAAACGATAAGACGTGTTTATGAGAGCTCTGTACCAGTGTAGAAAAGTAGTGTTTACAACAGTATATTTCTGGTTATAAAATTATATCAAAAGAACTATTGCACACATTTGGATTTAAATAAATCTTTTTAGGAGACGAAAGTGTTTTTAATCATAGTTTTAATGAGGAAAAAGGATTTAGATCTACACATGCATCGTGGACACCCACCGTTTTTATTACAAGTGGTATAATGTTATACTCTGTGATTCTAATTCGAAAGGTTTTTAATATATCTGCTACCATTCCTTCGCAATAAAAGCGAGAAACTATTAGATCGTTTTCTGGTAGAAAATGGAAACTTCTACACATCGGTCAACACCAGATGAAATCACTTCACTACAAATGAAATGGAAAATAGCAAACGTACTCAGACTGAGAGTTCAGTATAAATACAGGTCATCCATAAGATGGGATCTTCTACAAAATAAAATAGGACGATGCAAGGACACACAGTACGTTTCTGTCAGATATCTATTTGCCTGGTGACATAGAAGTATAGAAGTAGAGAGAAGAACGTCCGATGCACAGTTAGTCTCGATTAAGACAGTCAAGCGTTGGAAGTATAGGGACCCGCGCAACAAACTTGGACGGAAAACAATTTCCAACTAAAAAGTGAGCATTTAATGGAGAAACTTGTTAATGCTACAAATATCAATTTAACAGAAATTACCAAGTTAAAATACCTTGACACTACTCAGGACAATCTTTCAATGGTAACAACAAATGGATCTAGTACCCCCAGTGAGACATTGTCATCATCAACAGGGGTAAATGAGGAATTAATTGATGCCATGTGTGCATCAATTAGTAATGTGAAGGGAGAAACTGAGATACTACGTCAGAAAATGGACAACATAAAACAGCCGCAAACTTATGCTGCTGCTCTCAGCAGGGGCACCAGATCACAGGTTGTACTAACAGATCAGCCGACACGTAAGCGTAACTCACATGATGATGAAAACTGCCCACCTTGACACCAAACACTCTCCTAGCGATCGAAGACTACATCCCATCAGGAGATTGAAGTGGTGATCAGTCAGAGACTCTTCATCATCGAAGACTCTGTATTATCAGTCACACCCATGCATACACCACAGAGACCACTTGTTACACAAAAATCGCATGTACGCAATACGCAATACGCAGAAATCAAGTAACCACAAGAAAGTTTGATAATGGGATACTTTATGCTGCATGGTGTCAATTCCAAGTGTCCATAAGCACTCTGCATAAGAAGCAACAATTAAAACACTAATAACAGTCATACACCTATATGGTCTACAACAATTTGATACAGTTGTATTGTATATAGGAGGTAACGAACACTCAAGAAATATCGATACTGAACGACCAGCAGCTTATTGCCCTCATCAAGGCCGGAAACGAAAACTGCACAATAATTTTGTAAAAACTTGCACCTAGAGGCAATGTTGACGTTAATGCAGTAAACATGATAATTGACAACTACCTTTCCTTTCACGACAACAATGGAAAACCATTAACTCGTTTTCTGAATAAATGAATGAATGAATGAATGGTGAGTATAACGTGTATGCGCTATCCTACACCGGGCTATGACAACTTCCTCTCGACGAATGGGTCTACTAGAAGAACGCCATTCTCCGAGTAACGGTTTAATTGAATGGAGTTTATTGTTAACTGACAAATCCCAAGCGGCTTGCCAAGAGTTGCGAATATATGTGTTAATACAACTTTTAAAATCAGTATAAGGTAACTTGGCATTAGATATATGTAAATCTAATGCTGCTTTAGCAGCAATATTAGCTCTATCATTACCACGTTTTCCTACATGGCTTGGAGCCAGCAGAAAATAATAACATTGTCAACTATAAGAGAATTGTACTTTTCTAAAAGTTGAACCACAACTAGGTTATAACGTTTCCTATTAACCAGTGCTTGAAGAGATGAAAGGGAATCAGAAAATATTACAAAATGGTCATCATCAGATTCCTGAATATAATTTAAGGCAAGTTCATTTGCCTTAAGTTCAACTGAAAAGATAGAGGCCTTTTCAGGCATGCGGCTCCTTATGCTGTGTTTCTGAACAACAGCTGCTGCAGCTACCTTATCTCCATCTTTAGAACCATCTGTGTATATATGTTGAAATAAATACTAATAAAGGTGATCCTTTGGGAGTAACAAACACAATTAAGAGATTAAAGCAGCAGACTCGGTTTCATTGAGTCTGTACATGAGAAGTAATGAAAGAAGCAACACCCCCACACCCCATAGCACCGGCCCAAGCGGTATTCTACTTCAAAGCCACCTATATTGGGCTCGTTGGTCCCAAAGGACCAGCAAAAATAACACTACTGATTCGTAGCACGGAGAGACATTTTACAGTCGCCACACTGCACTAAACGAACGCTAGTGTGAATGTTAATAAATACTAATAAAGATGATCCTTTGGGAGCAACAAACACAATTACGAAAGTTACTGTATTTCGATTTAATTTCATTAAATATGCTTTGAAAGACAGTAGGGTCTGTACTGGATTTGTTACTATTACAAAGATCAAAAATAATTGTTGGTGTTTCCAAAGTCCACGGTGGAATTTGTGGTACTTTGTACTTGGCAATCAAATTTAGGTCGATTTCAGTGTCTCTTAATTTTGGTTTAATACGAAGACCAAATGAACGAATGGCCTCCGGTTTTCGATCAAAAAGAGGTTCATAACTAGGATTAAAAACATTATCGAAATTTGGGTTTGAAGGGTTAGATTTTAATGTAATGGCATATTGAAGGGCTAATTTGTTCCGTCTATGAGATAGTGATGGTTCATTAGCTTCAACATATAGACTTTCGGCTGGTGATGTACGAAAGGCACCTAAGGCGAGTCATAATCCTTGATTATGGTTAGGATCGCGCATCTGCAAGTCTGATTTGCGAGTCGATCCATATACTATTGAGCCGTAGTCCAGCTTAGATCTGATAAGAGATCTATAAAGTTGTAAAAGGACTTTACGATCCGCTCCCCAACTAGTGTTTGCAACAACTAGTAAATAAGAGCTTTAAGGCACTTGGCCTTCAAGTATTTAAGGTGTGGTTTATACGTTAATTTACGGTCGAAAATAAGAGCAAGGAATTTTGTCTCATCCATTACTGTTATTGGTGACCCATCCAGTGTTCGATGAGGGTTTTCATGATGTTTACGTAGTTGACAAAAGTGCATACAATTCGTTTTAGATTTAGAAAATTTAAAATCATTTTCATCCGACCAGGTCTGAAGTTTATTCAGACATTGTTGAAGTTGTCTCTCAGTAGTGTTCATGTTTTTTGCACGATAACATATAACAAAGTCGTCAACATATAGAGCAATCCACACCAGGATTGATGCATTTAACTATACTTTTAATTTTTATATTAAAACGGGTTACAGGCAGTATGCTGCCATGTGGCACACCCATCTCCTGTTCATGAATGTCAGAAAGGGTTGAACCCATTCGGACACGACACTGTCTATCATCTAAGAAATACTCTAGAACAATTGGTAATCGGCCTCTAAGACCAAGATCATAAAGATCGTTCATGATACCGTACTTCCATGCAGTATCATAAGCTTTCTCCAAGTCAAAAATACAGCTACTAGATGTTCTTTCGTCACGAAAGCTTCCCTAATAAATGATACAAATCGAATGAGATTGTCTGTTGTGCCTCGTTGGCGCCGGAATCCACTTTGATATTTTGTTATCATCTTGTTGGATTCCAGGTACCAAACGAGTCTCTCATTAATCATTCGTTCCCTGGTTTTACATATACAACTCGTTAGAGCAATAGGACGATCACTTATTGGGTCGGTATGATCCTTTCCGGGTTTGGGGACTGGAATAACGATTGCTTCCCGTTAAGAATCGGGGAAGTTTCTGGTCACCCAAACCTTATTAAATATTTCAAGAAGTGTAGAGAGACAGGTTTCAGGTAAATGTTTTAATATTGATAATCGATATCATCAGGACCAGCTGATGTATCGTGAGCCTTTTTAAGGGATTCTCGAAGTTCTTTGAGAGTGAACAGTTTATTGTATTTCAAAAATGTTCCGACTTGAAATTCAGTTTCTTTTGTTCTTTTAGTTTCTTTTTTTTTTATAAAATTTGGTCGACATTTTTCAGAAAAAATGTTTTGAGAAAATGTTTCTGCCAAAGTGTTTGTAATATCTTTGACAGATGTAATATTTTCATAATCAGTTTGAGGATGATTTACAAAACTAGAATTACCTTTACCGTTTATTTTCCGGACTATGCCCCACGTCTTCCTAAGAGATGATCGAGAGTTCAGCCTAGAGTAATAAGATCTCCAGGATTTCCTCTTGCTATCCTTAATAGTACGACGGCCTTTTGCACGAAAAACTCTAAAAGTATCTAAATTAGTTTGTGTTGGCCGCAAGCTGAAAGCATTCAAAGCAGTATTACGATCGCTGACTGCCTTTTTGCAGTCATCATCGGACCATGGTCTATGTGGGCGTTTTGGATTTGCCGAGGTTTTTGGAATAGTTTGATCAGCTATATCAAGAAGGGTTTTGGTAAAAAGAGCAGTTGCGTTTCAGATTTTTGCAATTGCGAAGTCGCTATGACCCTCCCGGCCGCAACGGGCACAGACAGGAGCAACTCGCTTACATCTTTCTCTATGGTGACCAAAGAGTTGACAGTTAAAACATCGAAGAGGGTTTGGAATAAAAGGGTCAACTGGTAGAATGATATATCCAATCTTGATGGTCTTTGGCAGATTTGGTGTGCTAAAAGTAAGCACAAAAGTATTGGTAGGAGTAGGTTTGCGACCCCGGCTCGTACTGGTGCGCGTTACCTCAGTCACACCTTAAGACTTAAGATTGTGAGTCATTTCTTCAAGAGTGCAGTGCTCCAGTTCCCTGGAGCATACTACACCCTTTGATGAATTGAGAAAAATGTGAGGAATAATCTCAAAAAGGATGTTTACGAAAGTTTGAATTTGAAGAGATTGTCAGAGTGTGCTTTTATGGCACACTCAACAAGAAGTTTTCCATTATTGAGTTTTTTTACACTCATTTGTTCACCGGCGATGTCACGTAAAGCCTTGGAGATGGTAAAAGCAGAGAGTTTAGTGATAGCTTTGTCATCCTCCAGAGAGATAATATTCAGAAAACGAGGCCAATTTATATGAGAAATATCCGCATCAGATTCATATTCGGACTATTCTCTAAATCGTTTAAAACCACTAGAAGTTGTATGTGCGTGTTTGGGTGCCATAACTGGGAATTGATATTCATTATCCACGCTTCTCACCCACCTTGGAGTCCAACAAGGGGACATTTGCTGTGGATATCCGACAAGCACATGCCAAGAATACGCGACGAGTATACCCATATAAACTAACGCATCAGACCCCCATACCACCCAGCGGACATAACCCCTTAACTAAAAAGTCCCCGCACTTATGTTCCGCCTAAAAGAGTATAGCCATATAGCGTTCAGAAATACATGATTAGCCCTAGCGCCACCGCCATAAAAGATCATTTCTACATTATGTTTAAAGAGGACAAAATAAAAAGGGAGTGAGATATTAAACGAGAGGGATTGAGAGAGATGTGAATTAAATAAGAAGCTAGGATCCCGTATAGCTGGTGTGACAAACCGATTGATCAGACAGCCCGTCTAGTTGATGTCCGGACCAAAGTGGTGTGTTGTATCGCTGAGATACAGACCTGCACGTCACTCAACCACCGGGATTTCCTTCTCCAACGACACGGGTCGCCACCCACGGTCAACAGGTACAGGGTGGGGGGTGGTCCTACCCCTCTGCTAAGTAACGAGCAGTCGGTTGACTTTTATCACCCACCACCGACATGGTGGGGTGGTGTTCTGAATGAAAGGGATCATATCACATTTACCCATCCAAACCAGGAACCAAGCAAATGCTAGCCACTATAAATGAAGCAGTTGAAATTGTGCATGACTTCGTCGTTATTTTGGTGTATTGGACCTTCTATGTGAAAATTGTGATGTTAGCATATATACATGTGATCATGAGAACAATGACAATGTGCCTTGATTGCCACATTCAATATAAATAACTCAAACAAATAAACAAATATCAAATGCTGCACACTTAACTGATTTATGTTTAAATAAAAAAGGCTTTAATATTGGTCAAAATAACATACAGGGCTTATCTACAAAAAACGATCTAATTAAATTAATGTTAACTTTCTAATGTGCTTGGAATCAGTAGGACAAACTTTACTTGTGACCATCAAACTGAATCATTCTATGTAGATGGTTATCAAGTTCCATTTCGAAGGGATAGAGTAGTAAACGGAGGTGATGGTTTGATTGTTTATGTTAAAAATGGCGTTAAACTTAATTGTACTAGAAGAGCCGATTTAGAGGATGATAATATATAATTATATGGACTGAGATAAAGACAAATAAAAGTAAACCATTTTTTATCGTTCGATATACAGATACCACGAGTCTGGAGCAATATGGAAAGAATATTTTGATGAACACTTAGAAAAAGTTCAATTAGAGGAAAAAGAATTAATTATTCTGGGAGATATAAATCGTGATGTACTTAATTCACAGATAAATATAGAATGGCCTAATTATATTTCATCATTATGTATAGTCAAATTGGTAAAAGAAACAACAAGAGAATGTACAAGTTCAAAAACTCTCATAGAATCAGTAAGACAAACTTTACTCTCATAGTCAAATTGGTAAAAGAAACAACAAGAGAATGTACAAAAACTCTCATAGATCACAATTATGCTAATTTTGAAGAAAATATTATATGTGTTTACATTTAAAGATTAAACAAATACTCAAAAAAAAAAAAAAGATCCATCAACCTGATTGGCTTAAATCTGATAGTTTAGATACAATAAAGGAAAAAGATAAATGTAAAACAAAACATGATGTTCAAAATAACAGAATTTTTAAGAAATAAAGTATGTAATTTGATTAAAGAATCTAAGAAGTCCTCTTATGAAAGGAAAATTGAAGAAGGGAAATCAGATCCAACGTCAATATGGAAAATATTTAAAGAGCTCGGTGTCTGCATAAAAACGTCGCAAAAGGGAAATTCTGTAAATCAAATCAATAAAAATGGTGATGAAATAACAGATAATTTTGAGATGGCAAATGAGTTTAATATTGTTTTTGTTAATATAGCTGCAAATTTAAAAGTGTATATTCAGACTTAGCAGAAGTAAAGGAATTTGTAAAACGCACTGTTTACATACAAAATGTATTTTAACATTCCCCTCATAACAGAAGAACAAACTCTTTAGATGATTTTCAGTTTAGATACATCCAAAGCCACTGGACTTGACCAAATTGGTCCTAAATTACTAAAACTATCAGTCGATGTTATATCAAAAAGTGTTGCATATATTATTAACTGTAGTATATGACAGGGAATTTTTCAAGATACTTGGAAAGCTGCTAAGGTTCATTCTTTACTCAAATCAGGTGCATCTGATAATGTAAACAACTACAGACAAATTTCTATTTGACCTACTCTATCCAAGTTGATTGAAAAAAAATTACACATCTCATTCATTGATTTTTTAAATTATTATAAATTGCCTTGCAAATCTCAAAGATGATTTTAAAAAGTCATAGCTGCGAAACGGCTTTAGTTCATATGATTGACAAGTGGTTAAAAGGACTAAATGAGGGTAAATATGTTGGTGTAATAACGGTTGATTTTAGAAAATTCTTTGACTTATTGGATCATAATATTCTTTTAAAAAAAAACAGATCTATAAATGTAGTGACAGTACAGTTAAGTGGTTTAAATCTTATCTAACAGATAGGGAACACATTTATTTTATTAAATGGGGTTCTCCCTGATAAACAGTTAATCACATGCGGTGTACCACAAAGCTGTATATTAGAGCAACTCCTATTCTTATTATTCATAAATGACCTTTCTATATGTATTGATGGTACTGTATCTAATACAGACATGTATGCGGATGATACCACTATCTTCGATGTTAACACACCAAAAGCAGTAATTGTGCAAAATCATCAAACCGCTTTAAATGCCTTCAATGCTTGGTGCCTAAATAATGGTATGGTTTTAAACACTGAAAACACTAAAGTGCTTTTCGTTACTACACCTCAAAAGCTTGCACGACTTGTAAATAGTAAATTATCATTAAAATATAATAACATTGAACTTACAACAGGTGATAGCATATACACGAACACTTGAAATGGGATAATCACTTAATGTATATTCGTAAGAACATATCAGCCAACATCTGGCTACTGCCAAGAATAAAATCATATATTCCTTTAAATTACCGGATAATATTTTATAAGGCATATGTTCAACCTCATCTAGATCATTGTAAACTATTTTAGGCGACCAATATACAACACTAAATGATGCACTGGTTTAGATAATTAATGACATCTTGTGTACTGTGTGCCACTTTATTGTGCAAACCATCACCTCAAACTATGTATATAATTATGAATATATATGTAGATAATTATATATACTGAACCAAACAGCTAACGCACCAGTAGACAATTCCTTTAATGTATGAACTTATTATTGGAGACAGGTGATTTGAATGAATTTTTAAATTTACAGTCGTTATTGACAAGATATTTTTCTAGTTCAGAATCAAATTTGTTTTCATTTATTGATTGTTATTATTGAGATATTAAAGGTATTGTTTACTGGTGCGTGAACTGTTTGGTTCAGTATATAATCAGAATTAATGTGTACATGGATGTGAATGTGTGTGCGTGCGTGTATATTTGTAAGTGTGCACAATAGTTATAGGAAATATCACTGTTTTTGTTTTGTTATAATGTTATATGTTTTGCATTGTATATGTATGACTTTACAGAGGGCCCCAAGAGAGATCAGTATTGACTAATTTGGTCACCTCTATAAATAAAGACATGCATTCATTTATTCAACTTCATATCAATCTGTTCCGACAATTGCTTAACTTGTTATGTCATAAAGTAAAGATAACGCATCGGTGGGAATCTTACGGTAGATGGATACTGTTGAATAAGTATGCGTTTCATGGTTCATAGATATTTAACAGGTTGACAGATATATCATGTACTTCGGACTGTTAGCTTAAACGTTAGAGTATCGGAACGGCAGTCCGAAAGTCCCGGGTTCGAGCCTCGGTCCGGTTCTGCTGCACATTCTTTTAGCCCTGCGACATTTGGCGATCCAGTCTGAACTAGATACACTCAGCGATTTGTCCCGCGCGGATCTCTGTCTCTTTAATATTTAGGGATGAGAAGAATATGTTATCAGGACTTAAATCAGGACTTTATTAATATGTATACCTGGTTACATACATACATATAACATAGAATCAGACAGAAACTGTGCTCGAGCTATATGTTTAACTTATTTAATATTAAAACGATGGTAACCGTAGTTAACGTGTTTTCTATTCCTAGAAACACATGCTGCTGTTTTTCAGCAACAAATAAACCTGGTATGACAATCATAAGTACTTGATATTGTATAAAATAAAGCTGATATGAATGGACAGAACACTTTGATAACGCACTTATCTGATGCTAAAATCGATAATGTTGTTGTTAAATGTTGCTACGTTAGCTATTAATGCGATATTATATATGACAATTTTGTGTTCAGAATACTGAGAAGCCATGCTTTGGCTACAGAAATCAAACAATATTTCCTTGGTAATCGGTTTGCAACTGTTATATTTTGTATTATTTCCATGTCAACCTGATACCTTATAGTGTGATTGATGACTAAGTAGACTGGCGCATTGTTCACATTTGTAAACAACTTGTAACCGAAATCAAACAACTGATTTCAGAGTTACGACAGTACCTGCTTAAATTAAATCCCAGACTTCTGGTGTTGTATTTGCATTCAGTGGTCATTTCAAACTATTTCCATTTGCAATATATATACTCGTATGTCCGATATAATATACATTTCCGAACTAGTATTCTATTAAGTATACATTATTTCGAATTTCTTTTAAAAATGGCCACCCTTTTGAAGTATTATCAATTAACAAATTTAACTCTTAAGCATCATATGAACATTTCTTGATAGTCTCGGAGAGAAACCTATATTTAAAACCGCTACTAAGTTGTATGGACAATATCAGTATTATTTGCATGACGTAGATTCTACTTTTACCACTGCATGACTGCACGAGGAAATGAGGTAAATCGGAATTGTATAACCGCACAACTATTGCCCGATAATTGACAACTACATTTACCTGTGGATTAAATTAGCGATTCAATGTTTTCTACGTCATCAAATAAAATGTTATTATCGTTTTTCACAAATATTGCAATGCGTGAATTGTGAATATATATTGTTGTGTATTGATTTCGATTTAAATAAACATAAACATGTTCATTATGCAAAACATGGCCGGAGAACTTTAAATGAACAAATAAATACTAAAAATGGGATTCCTTGGAAAACATTCCATTTCATATGGAATGTTTGAGTTTGCAGATCTAATTTTATTTGATCATTTTTTAAAGTCATGTTATTTTGAAATGATCACTAATACATATTAAACCTGTTCATGAAATAAAACATGACCGGAGAACTTAAAATTAGGTATAAGCTATCCCGCTTCTAAATATTCACCACTTAATCCCCTTATCTGTAAAATATCTAGTAGTTTTGCTTTTTTTTCATATTTGTTTCTCTTTTTTATGCCCCCGAAAAAATTTCGTACATATAGTCCGGATTCTGTCTGTCTGTCCGTCATTCCGAAGTTCGTGTCCGGACCGTTACTTCACAACCCCTGCAGGGATTTTTAAATAACTTGGCACAAGTGATCACCATAACAAGACGATGTGTCGCGCGCAAAACCCGGGTCCGTACCTCAAAGGTCAAATTCACACTTGAAGTTCATAGGTCAAAAACAGGTACGCAATTTTGTGTCCGGACCGTAACGTCACAACCCCTGCAGAGATTTTTTAAATAACTTGGCACAAGTGATCACCATAACAAGATGATGTGTCGCGCAAAAAAGCCAGGTCTGTACCTCAAAGGTCAAGGTCACACTTGAAGTTCATAGGTAAAAAACAGGTACGCAATTTCGTGTCCGGACCGTAACGTCACAACCCCTGCAGGGATTTTTTAAATAACTTGGCACAAGTGCTCACCATAACCAAATGAGGTGTCGTGCACAAATCCAGGTCCATGGCTCCAATGTCAAGGTCATACTTAGAGGTCAAAGGACACTTCGGGGGCATTCATCACTTACAGTGATATTTCTTGTTTTCTCTTTTTGTCTTCAAATATATACTTAGCATTTAATCTTATGTTCCAGCGAACGATGTTCATGTTCTTGGTAAAACAAAAGTTGCAATACCCGAACGAACTATCACCTTATCAGTCAAAGTCACTCCTTATTTTTAAAAATCTTGAGAAATGATAAAAGCAATAATGCCAAAGACAAATTGCTATTTTTCTATGGATTCTTAGAGTTAAATATAATACAAGGGCATCTTTTTTTAAATCAATAATTATAAAAATCAGATAAGAGGTGCGCGAATTCCACGATGCATAACTGTGTTATCGGAACCGTCGCAGACAGTCGCCGTTCTGTAGGCTCCTCACCCATTCAAGGACTCAATTTGAAACACATTCCAACACAATTTATTTTTGCATTTTCAGAATGGCTGACGTGTGATGAGTTGCAGAAATAAAACAATCGCTGTTGTGTGGAAAGTGCTGTTATACTTGTCAGACATGAAGCTGTATTTTGAATATAAATTCTTAAAAACGAGTAATTTTCACTAATTAACATAACTACACAATGAATGGTGCTCAGTTTTATTTTGTAAGTTCATACATAGCATGGTGTTCTACGGTATCACGGTACTAATTCGTTTGACGGAAACAAGCAAAGTAAACGGAAACATAAATTGTCTGTGAGCTTCCACTAAATTATCATGACATACATTTTAATCCACTTTAGATAAAACTGTCAGAATTATATTTGAAATTAAGGGTCCCCTCGTTGAGCTCAATGAGCTAATTGTTTTTGAAGTTCTATGATATCAAGGTATGCGACCAGTGTGTATCATGTATGCATAAAACTGTCACTTTATTGATACCTATTACGTTTTCATTTTTTCGTTTTTTTTATCAACAAATGGAATGTTAAAAGACAATTAAATTTGCATATAAATACGTAAATGCTGTTCCACATTTTGCTTTATCTCGTTATAATTTGAACGCTCAACATGGGAATGTCATTGATAAGGAAAATCAACAAACATGCGATATTTACCTTGCAAGGCTCAGCCAACTTCATGAAGAAATATATCCGGGTAACTGTCTATCAACGACAATCGACATTTCAAGTGATTTTAAATGCTTATATTATGAAGTTGTCTTTGATGGTTTCATTTCAAGCCGACGGTTAAGATATAATTTAGAATTGATTTCTATTTTGTTCAGCGTTTATAAAGCAAGTTAGCGTTTTTTGGTAAATTTGCCATTCGCTACCAGCTTTAACAACCGCATAAACTACGAAACATGACAATCAACATTATTCTTAGACACTAGAAGCATACAATTGGACTGTTATTATTAAAATAAATTTAGACATTCATTGGTCACCATTTATCTCAAAAGTTTATTAAGGAGATCTACGCAGATATTTTTCCTTTTAAATCTCCATCATCAAGTCCGTCCATTTATAGATTCTACAGATTTTCTAAATCAATATTCACTGATCCTGAAAAAGATGAAAAATTAATTAAAAATCAGAAGTAAAAAAGTTGCTAGTTGCCCTTGCTTGTGTTCAAAGACATACGCAGTAGATCCGCCGAGTTCACACACAATAATAGCTAGGTAAAATCGAGGCATTTAAATACACATTTAGGTCAACTCGATGGTAGTCGACTCCGGACAAAAGTAGGGAAATAAATACCAGTCAGGTCAGTCCTATGTTTCATTAGTTAGTATACCTCATGAATAAACTACTTAATACGAGTACTACACTTTTCAACTTGTGTTACCGGCAAAATTTCCTAATATCGATTGTTTCTGATACATGGTGAATGATACAAATACAAATAACGCCAGTCCTTCAATATGTAAGGACGAGTTTGTTTTTTCAACGTGTTTCGAAAGATCGGATAGGTTCAATGTATAGTGTACAGACATGTATTGCAAGAAAGAAAGACATATAAAATGACTGCCATCAGCTCATATTAAAGCATGTAAAAGGGATACATAACAGTCAAACAGGAAATGTAGCATTCAAGGATCACAGAAAATCAAAGATATGCATAGAATCAAACAATAATTACAAGGATGAATAAAAGGTAAGATATGACATCACAAACATAAAAGGGTTGTCGTCAATAAGGCGACCACCTGGGAACGGTCAGTTGCATAGAAAGCCGCTGGGGATTTAAATCTGGTTCCAGGATGCATCAAACCTCACTCTTAACCTATTGTCATCCCGAAACAATGGGACAGCGTAAAAGAAATAAGGTTATATTCGCTAACCACCATGGCAGCATTAACAGAAAGTAGTAATATACCTGTAACCGGGTACAGGTAAATGGTGAATAATCGATTCCTAATCAGTGGTTATAGCGCTTGTACGGTAAACCAAAGACCCTGGGTTTGAGTCCCGGCTGAGGAACGATTTTTTCACCACCTGTTATATTTGGGGACTCGTCCTGCGGCATCCTGAGAAACACCAGCAGTTGTTCTCCTGTATAATTAGAAATTCAGAGACGAATTTCAGTCTGGCGGGAATAGGAGAAAGGACACAACTGTGATATTATAGACGTTTCATCACATTCACTTTGTAACAAGAAATTCATAAATGTAGAAGATCCTCTTTGAAAAATATAGCCAGTTCAGTACTGTATTTAACGTAAAGAGTTTGCAAAATTGTGCACCTAAGTTTGCTAACATTCATGAGCCAAACGCGTACTCTGTCAATAATGAAACTTTTAAGGAATAATATTCTTTCATAGTAAAAACCTTCCGTAATCAAATCCATTAGCGGTAAAGACGATTTTTCTTTATTTATTCAGGAACTTTTGGAATTTTGAAGAAAGTAAGGTTTCTTAAAACAGGTGAGAGCGGATGTATATATTATATGAAAACAGGTGGGGGCGAATGTATATATTATATCAATATAAAAAGCAGAAGCATATAAAGCCACACAACAAGTCCTCAGAGCAACAAGAGCACAAACCGTTAAGGGTACGACAAGACACGATTCGATACAAACATCAATCTCTACCGTCCTTTGAGGATTTAGGTAGACGCCATCGTATGGTCCAACATTTGCCCATCCACCGCACATCAATTAAGTTTATTAAGCTGATCGCCTACGCCATATATGTTAGTATTTGAAAGGACTTGAAGGTATCACCATCAATATGTTAAACGTCAACAATTAAGTGCAATTGTTTTTACACAATTGACTCTCCATAGTTCTTCTTAGCATTTGGTTGCTGCTCAAAACAAAATAAAAGGTATCTTCAGTTACACTGTTTTGTGAGAAACATTACTCGTTCATTCAGCAATGGAGTATCGAACTATTATAGGAATTGTGTTTAATTGTTATTTGATCACTCATCATGATCACATACTTAAACTAAGCGTTACTATGTTTTTTAGGGACTGAATGCGATATTGAAGAGTATTTGGTGTCATTACAGATACAAATGAAAAACTCCATAATGTGCTTCATTTGAATATGACATGTGTTAATTCATTACATAATAAATACTGATAAGGGACACCCGTTGGAATTAAAAACAACAAAGAGAATAAAGTAGCGGACTCGGTTTTATTAAGTCTGTTCGTGAGAGGTGTTGCTTGTTCATGAGAGGTAATGTAAGAAGTAACACATCTCACGCTTTTTGTCTTTTATACTTATTTCTAGTACCGGCTTATTCATCTTTGTAGACCTTGTATAGTTCATAGGTGGAGCCAATCCATGCCTCGTGTTTTATCTCGATGTCAATGAGTCTTGGATCCAGAAAATTTATATCCGTCTCGGCGCCATATAACCTATATTATTTTGCGGACCCATTCATTTATATTGTATCATGTCCGTGTACTTTCATGTTGATGTGGCTTGAGTAGTTCTCTATTTGCTTGTTATTCTATTACAAATTCATTGTTATATGCATTGAATCAGTGTTACCATTATTTACAGAAATTTTCAATATTTTGAAAGAGTGGCAACAAAATCAACAAAATCAAGAAACTGTTCGTGAGATTTTCACGATAAATATTATGATGACAGACAGTGAAACACAAATTATATTTGTTTGTAACTAAATCTTGACAGGACGACGACGTCAAAGGTTTGTCATCAATCTTGTCTCGTTGTATTGTCAATGGTTTATTGTGTCGTGATCTAGCTTCTACCACGTCACTGAGTATTTGCTTTGTAACGTTATAGTCTATTGTCTTTTATGATCATATAATATGCATGATCATTTTTTGGTATTTGACTTATATTTCCTATCTATGTTGCCTAGTTTGTTGTAGAATGTTTCTATTTACACTGCCCCGTAATATTGGGTGGACAATAACGTACAAGTGATGTTGGTGCTCCCTAGAGCCTTGTTTAAACTCCCAGCGGCTATTTTGCCACTGACAGTAGACAACTATACCGGTAGTACCTTTAGCAGTCGAGATTGAAAACAAAATTCTAGAAAAATGAGAGTGTATTTTAATGAACCTTTGAAAAATGAGAGTGTATTTTAATGAACCTTTGAAAACAATAACAAACTTTTAATATATTCCAGCATTGTGTTCCGATACCGAGCTGTCTTAGCTTAACACCCCGTATTTACGACTTCATTAAACGTTATCGTGCAAAAACATGACCCCTATTGAGAGACGACAACAACGATATCTCAATAAACGTCAGACAATGTCTGATGAAAATACTTTTACCTTTTCCAAATCTGAAAGCAGTTGACAAAAATATATATAATTAGTTTTCAGATTTATAAAATGTAAAACCATTTTCATCAGACATTGTCTGAAGTTTACGCAAACATCAATACCAATAGTAAATGAGACAAAAAGTCTTTGTCTTATATTTACCATACATTTAATTTAATACAACGTCTTAAATACGTAAAAGCCAAATGCCTAAACTCTCTAACGTTTCAGAAAACACTAATTGTAGAGCTGACCGAACATTGCTGTTACGACTTTATAGATCTGTTATCAGATCCCAGTTGGATTACAGCTCAATAGTATATGGATCGGTTCGCAAAGTAGATATAAAACTCGAACAGGAAAAGTAGCATTCAAGGACGACAGTCAAGCACAAACACATACAGAAACAAAGAACAACTACAGATGAATAAAAGGCAAGACAATTCATCACAAACACAAAGTGGTTGACAATAGGGCTACCGCCTTGGAACGGTCAGAGGCAAAAACGCCTCTGGGGGTTTAAACCATGTTCTAGGGTTGACCAAACCTCACTCGTACCATATTGTAATCCCAATAAACGGGGAAGTGTAAATAAAGATATCTCCGCCAGGTTATAATCTCTAACAAAAAAGGTGGCATTAATAGGCAATACGAGAGGTGTTCAACTTATAACGTAACACTTTCATTTTGTACCTGATTCAAACATCTTGACATTCTCGCCGAATATGTTCATTTTAATGTCAAGTGTAATGTGTCTTTCTCTAGAAAACATTATGACATGAACTATTATTTGATTCCTAATTTCGCTGCATCCGTATGTGTTTGTAAAATGGTAAAGAATGACATTTTGAAGCAATTATCTTCAATTATAAAAAGTAACGGCAAAACAAATTTAAAAACAAATTGTAAGATATGTCCATGTGTGAACGTAAAAAATGGAATATGCCTTTTTTTGCTATTTGTCGGTTTTCATGATTTCAGCGAAAATTAACATGAACTAACACTTTGAAAATTATTAAATCTATAAAAATTTCTAGTTCAAAATATCAACTGCAAACATTTTTATGATGTCCTCCTCTATAAAAAATAAGTTTTGTTACTTTCTTATAAGAAAGGAAATGAAAAACTATATGACTTAAGATTTAGGGGCAAACACACACACACATTTGCAAATAATGATGAAAACAATATCAACTTTGACCATATGGTATGTGATAATACAGCAACAATAACGAATAATTTGTTATCTCGACAAAGCTTATTTTGGTAAATGTTGGTAAATTTATAAAATCATCGGTATCATACTAGCAAACTGTCCTATAATTTGTAAATGTCTTATAATGTCGATACAATTCGAACTTTTAATTAAACATTTACATTTTTGACATAAAATAAAATATACGATCATATTTAAATTTCAAACTCAGTTTTAAACAATTACGATATTCATTTAGTGACATTTCTTGGTTTAAGGTAAAAATCTACGTCAATAGAAACATAGAGGTACTAGTGGGTACCTTATTCAAAATGTAATTTAAAGCGAACCGCGTGAAGTTGTAATTTTTTTTTAAATGCATATGTTCTAAATAACAGTTTTACAACATTAAATCACGCATGTTTTACGATAACCATTTACGCTGAAAAATAACATCTTAAACAAAAGCGTTACGTTATAAGTTGATTACCTCTCGTATAAGTAAAACACATACATGCTCATGTATATATAATATAAAAAAGCCTAGAAAGCCAAAAGTAAGTACTCAATGACTTGACAGAAGCCGGCGCACGAGTGAACAAACCGTTAAGGGTACGACAAGACAAAATTAAAGACAAATATCAAACGCTATTGTCGAAAAGACATAATTAGGGCTAACGACTCGCTCCTTTATAGACCGTCGTAAATCACCAGCCGAAAGCCTATGAGCTAAAGGTAATGGAACGTCTCTGTGACAATGCAAATAAGCCCTTAAATACGCCATTAAATCCAATGTTTGCAACTGTTCTTAATCCTATGTATGAACTGCTCTTTCAAACGAAAACCAACAGACATCGTTAAGCCATATTTAGAAATACGACGATTACCATTTAGTAATATTTTCTGATTCCTTTTCATCTCTTCAGACCCTTTGTAATTGAAACATGAACCTAGCTGTGTTCAACTGTTAGACACAATACCATGTTCTTAAAATTAATAATGTTATTATTTTGAGTTGGCTTCCAAGCCAGGCAGGAAGGTGAGCAGTTGCCAGAATTTAATCCAGGTTCTGCAACAGTAACTGTAACATATATTTTTAAATTGTGTATACTTTGATTCTATACGACACAGACACTGCCAAGTTAATAGTATGGAATATGTATTTGATATAATAATTGTTTTCAGTCTTGTTTTAGATTTCCTAAAATAAATCAGACTGTATTCTTCATTGTAATAATTACATATTTGCAGAACTTTAGATGTTTACTCGACCGTTGGCGGGCATTTTGTGATCATCATATTCATACTTAATATTTTTACCATATTATATATTATTTGTAGAACGTTTAACAATTCCTTTTAAAGTACTTTTTAATAATTGACCATTTAATTTTCATAAATTTTCTCGCACAGTATGACTTGTTTCTTTGTCTCTAACACGCCATGGTATTCGTCAGTTCGTTCATTCATTCATTTTGTTTTCTTATTTGACCACTTTCGCATAATTTTGTTTTTATAAATACATGATACTGACGAAACTTTGCATACAAGGTCGGAATCAGTGAGTAGTTTTCAAAAGAAAAGAACCAAACAAACAAAGTTAGTATTACTCCTCTGCGTCTAGTTATCAGAACTGCCATTAATAATATCACGGTAGTAATCAAGTAATCAAGATATCACTACCTTATCAACATTGTTGTATTTTGGGTGCTTGTGAGGTTTGTGGAAGTAGTATAGATACTGGGGGTATAAGCCCAGTTTTCCTCACGACAAACAATCAAACAGTTATCAAATTATCTCAAGTTGTCCTAAACACAAAGATGCAATCGCCTAATGGCGGTGGCATACTTGCTACCAGACCCCTCGCAACTATACAAACTGCTTGTTTGCCCTCCGCTATGGAAGAACTTTACCAAAACCCCCAGTATCTATTAATTTAGTATGAATAATATCCCACCGTCTCCTTTTTGTAAATAACTAAAACATTTGCAATTCATTAAGCAAAGTCAGACGGAACCTGGACAGTAGTCTTCATCATCGCTGTACATATAGTATTTCATCATGGAGTATTTTATTTTCCTACACTTTGCTATTTTGTATTTTAGTTCAAGAATCTCTTCCTGTTTTCATTCAGCTCACGTTCATAATTATCCATTTCAGCCAGCAATCGTCTTTGCTTATTAATTTTGCTTTTTTTCGTGTCCATAAAATCATCACGAACTACCTCATATTCTACTTGGAGTTGCTTGCCTTTTATCAATTCTCTTCTGTATTTATTTTTTAATTGTTAAGTTTTTCGCAAACTTTTTTTCAATCTTTCTTGTTTCATGTATAATAATACTATACATACTTTTTTTAAAGTTTTTATTTAATATTTTCAATATCCTTAAATGGGACCTAACTATTAAAATCCTCATTGTAACCCTTCCATTTAATAAATGCTTGTTTATTTTTGTAATCACGTCGTATTACTTTTTAAATCCTGAATATTTCTTGCTTTGCTTTTATCATTTCTAATTCATAAAAGCTTCCATCAATGTTTTGGTTGTTTAAATCTTTTATTTTGTATGTCGCTGGATTTGTATATTGAATTTCATCAACAACAAATATTTCTTCAGTCCAATTTGGAGTATAGCTTTTCTGAAATGTTCTTTTATATTTGCTGATTCTAACATTATCCCCTATTTTAAACTTTGCCTAAATTTGATTACTTCTAATTTTTCCATACAAGTTGAAATACATCATTCCTTTATTCTTTTTATCACTTGCTTCAGTCGGTGTCATTTTAATACTCCGATGTTTTGTGCCATTATACTTGGCAACCATTTCTTGATATAATTGTATTTTGGGGGTTCTGCGTTAATTTTGTTTTTACTTCAAATTACAGCAGAACAACCCTAAAAATACATAGATAATAAATCATCATGAAATGGTGATTTACTTGATTTTTTCAAACTTTTTTAAAATAGGGGTAGTGAAGATTGCACGTTTAATTTTTTTTTATAGTTATCAAAATTACAAAAATATTGCTTTTTCTTTGTAATATAATTATAAAATGTTTATTTAATACAAAACAAATTTGTCGTTTTGTTATCAGAATTTTAGTCAAATCAATGAATAAACACGAAATCAACAAAATATGATTTTTTTTTAGGTGGGGCTTCTACTGTAATTTTTTTTTCAATCGAGATTTGATTCAACAACCTCAAAATACATATGAAAAACTCTTACCGCAAGTTGCTGAAATAAGCCGGTTCAGAGTTATATTTTGGGATTTTTTAATAAAGTTGATTGTTATCAAAATTACACCCAAATCAACGAATAAACACAAAATATGATTTTGTTTTAGGTGGGGCTTCTGCTGTAATTTTGTTTTTACCCGAGATTTGATCCAACAACCCAAAAATACATATGAAAAAACTCCTACCGCAAGTTGCTGAAATAAGCCGGTTCAGAGTTATATTTTGGGATTTTTTAATAAAGTTGATTTGTTATTAAATTTACACCCAAATCAACAAATAAACACAAAATCATACAAAAAGACTGCAAACGAAAACGATAAAAGTAGAGAAAATAAAAACAAAAAAACAAGCAGCTGGTATGTCTTTTTTACACCTGCTACAAGTGTAGTATAAAATGTTCATCTACCAAAGATATTTCTATCTACATGAAAGAATAAGCCTTAATTTGTTAATTTTGTGGTAGGAGTTTTTCATATGTATTTTGAGGCTGTTGCATCAAATCTCGATTAAATATTTTTTTTACAGCAGAATCCCCACCTAAAAAAAATTAATCATAATTTGTTGATTTCGAGTTTATTCATTAATTTGACTAAAATTCTGATAACAAATCAACAAATTTGTTTTGTATTAAATAAACATTTTATAATTATATTACAAAGAAAAAGCAATATTTTTGTAATTTTGATAACTATTAAAAAAAAATTAAACTTGCAATCTTCACTACCCCTATTTTAAAAAAGTTTTAATAAATCAAGTAAATTACCATTTCATGATGATTTATTATCTATGTATTTTTAGGGTTGTTCTGCTGTAATTTGAAGTAAAAAAAAAATTAACGCAGAACCCCCAAAATACATATATATTCTTGTAACACGTCTAAATATGTGTTTGTATTGTTTGCTGTGAAATATTTCCACATCCTGTCTTTTAATGTTCTGTTAAATTACTACAGCTTTTCCAAAATTAAATGTGTGATACATTTCTATATTATTATCAACAATGAACTACTTGAATATTTTATTGTAGAATTCTACTCCCTGGTCAACCCAAAGCAATTACATATCTTCCCATACTTATGATTTTTTGAAACGCTTTTAGTAATTTCTAAACCAGTTTTATTTGGAACCGGCATAACCCAAGCAAATTTACTAAATACATCAATAACAGTAAGCAAGTATTTAGTACTTTACTATACTTTGAAAACGATTACTTATGAATCAAGTCAGCAGACCATATTTTATCAATTTCATTAACAATCACACGGCGTTGAGCGAACTTTCTTTGTATAGGCTTATGAAGTTCATCTGCTAACTTGTCAGTCCATTTCAACGCATTTTCTCGTTTTTTGGTGCTCCAAGACCAAGTTTGTTTTTATTACTAATAACCGTCTTAACAATTAAATTCTTAGCGAATTTTTCCTCCAAGTGATTTAGACTTACTTCTTTTTTAAACCGGTCAGCATGCTTTTATCACACATTGATTTATTACTAGGATTTTTGTCATAACAATAATCATGCTCTTTGCAAACAGCATCTAACTCATTTGCCGGTTCTCCGCTATCAAGTGGGTTACCCGGACCGCAATATTTATAACCAGAAATTGTTAACCCCTTTTTAGGCAATAAAGGAAGTAACACTTTATGAATATCAATATTTCCACCTTGTGTACTTTTAACAAACTGTGTTTTAGTAATACTACATGATGCACAAGTTGCTGTTAACATTCTTCTACTATTTTTTGCTAAAACCTACTGAGGATTTATATTTTCAGTAACCATTTTTTCTTTTATACAATAACTCATATATATAATATTATTAGATTAAATTCGTTTAGCCTAAACTTTGTTTAGCCTAAACTTCGTCTACAAAATATGATTTTATGATGTTTTCATTTTCTACTTGTTTGTAAGGTTTTAATATTTTATATAGTACATCATAAATCTTATGTCTCTCTTGCAACTTTTTAATAAAAATCAGACAGAAATATCCGCAAAGAACGCTTGTCATATCTTGATACTGGATAGTGTTGTATTTTATATTAGGCATGTGCGCTAAAACTTCTTTTGGTGGGCTTAGACCAAACGGATCTTATAGCAACAAGTCCAGTGTGTACCAGGGTGCCGTTTCACGAAGCGTCGTAAACTTATGTTCAATATTAACGTAAGTTTTTCACTTACGTAAAAGCTAAGAATTTCTTACGTGCGTTTCTTGAACGTCATCGTAAGTATTTGCGTACTGTACGCCTACGATAAAAAAAATCGTAAGTTTTTCGTAGGATACTCTTTAATACAGAAGATAAGCATTTCATCGTAGCAACGAGGACATCCTGTCGTTAATTGAAGAGCACCTGTCCAACAATACTGAGCTTATTAACTTCAAAAGAAATATAAAAAGATCGGACAGGGAAAGTAGCATTCAAGGAGGACAGTAAACCACAAGACACAGAAACAAACACGCAAACAGACAAACAAGAAGGCAAAAGCAATAATTAATGCAAACGACATCACAAACACAAAAAAGGGTTGACAATAGGGCTACCGCATTGGAACGGTCAGTGGCAAAGTAGGCCACTGGGGGTTTAAACCGGTTCTAGGGTGCACCAAACCTCACACTTACCCTACCGTCAACCCATTAAAACAGGACAGTGTAAATAAAGAAATCCCCGCCATGATCTAATCTCTAACCAACAAGGCAGCATCAATAGGCAATATAAGTAAAACACAAATATGCTCGTGTAAATATAATACAGAAAAAAACAATAGCCTAGAAAGCCACAATGAAGGTACTCAATGACTTTACAGAAGCCAGAGCAGTAAGAGAATACACCATTAAGGGCACGACAAGAAAGATCATGGACAAACATCAAACGCCACCGTCCTAATGGGCTTTAGGTAGGCGTCATCATAGGGTCCACAGCCTGTCCAGTCATCGTACAATTAAAGAGGAAAGCATAGTGGCGAACTGTAAAAGGGTCCACCACCAAGCATGCAGTTCGTTGCAAAATGATAGCATCATAACCTCTTTTGATAAACTTTTTAACAGGTTTAACAAAGATGGTATGAAGTGATCATGACCTAGAATCTTACGAAGTTTATAAATCACATTACCATAGAAGTCAGGTCGTGATAGTCCTTGTCGCAGAAGAGTCCTTAAATTACTTTTATATTTGGCAAGAAGATCAGGGTTACGATAATAAAATTTTGCAAAGGTTTTACGAAGTTTATGGTAACGGTAACCCTGATTGAGTAACTTTTTAGTTATACAAAGATTACGAATATTAAAGTCCTCAACTTGAGTACAAGCTCTAGAAAAACGAATAAGTTGAGACACATATACCCCATATTTAAGAAGTTGCTCGGGGAACATCACCATCCAAGTGGGGATAATTAACAATGTCAAAATTAAAATCATCTCTCTTGTCATAGATTTTGCTAATTATTTTACCATTTTCAATCGAGAGATCTAAATCAAGAAAAGAAGCGTTATTATCAGATATATTAGCTTTGTTTCAAACCTATACTTTGTACTTGGAAATCTATAATTCTATGACGCTGCAATATGACATTAATGACGTCAAGAAAAAAGACGTATCTTGACGTCATAATGCACACATTACGTCGATTTTTAACGTTTTTGTTGGGTCGTTAATTGGATGTTGTACACTTTACTTCAAAAGTATGTTATGTTCTCTTTAATGCGCGATGATTATTGTGGCAGGCCAATGGCAAATCTGCCTTTACGCCAAAACACTGGGCTTGCTCATTATTTCACCCTAAAAATATATGGGTACGACTGAGTAGAACGACACAAAAACTGAAGCTGCGAATCTACAAGGATGTTGAAATTAACACAGTCTTAGTCAGATGCCATTGTTGACATATTTGCCGACCTTAAAAGGGATAGTGTAATGTCATGATTTAACACATCAGGCACATAAACAATGCAACATCTTCAAAGTTACGGTAATGTTATAGTATACTTGTATAATGTAATAGTGTACTTGTATCTAGAGACACAATAAGTCAATGATTAATTCTTTAGAAAATATTATATCAATCAAAATGTAAGGTTTTGCAGAGACGTGTAATAAACCATTCTTAATCACTGGGTTTTGGTATCGTGTTGCTTTAATTGGAGTGTACATTGTTTTAGATTAACAGATTACTCATATGAAAACAAGTATTAGCCAAGATCCGTCCACTCCAAAAGCATATGCATCTAGGTCTAATGCATAACCGACCTAGATGCATAACCAGCAGTGTGTGAACGCTTTTTACTTCTTCAGAATGTTTGATGCAACTAGTTATGTGTATTTCTATCCTATTAATGTATGCCGTCGTTGTACGTTACAATAATAATCGCGGTCTAAGATTTGAACGATATAATAACAAGGGTATACTTGAAGTAACATATACAGAGACCGTCTTCATATATGTTACTTAGTATACCCTTGTTATTATATCGTTAAAATAAAGTATATTTATATCACAAAACAATACCAAACTAGCGTTATGATTAAATCCCTACGAATAAAGTATCCTAGTTCAGTTCGTATGCACAAACAATCCAGACGCTAGTAACGACAATTCAAAAATATCCAAGAAAATGCAATTTCAGAGTGTAATAGCAGATTTTATAATGAGCTGGAAGAAAGTGCAGAGGTTGATTCAAAAACATTTTGGCAAATTCTAAATAAGAAAAGGAAAAGACGCTCCAATATCATAAGAGACATAAACGTAGATGGTAATGTTCTCAGGGAACCTGGCGAGATCGCAGGCGCCTTCAAAAACCACTACGAAAGTGTTTTCATTCCTGTATTAAATGAAGATTTTGACGAAGATTTTAAAAACGAAATTGATACTCATATCGACAGTTTTTTGAAATCAAACGATCATGCTACTGACAAGATCCTCAGCGGTCCTGTTGAGTTTTCAGAAGTTCATGAAGTCATTCGCTCCATTAAATTAAATAAATCCGGAGGTCATGACCTAATAGTAAATGACCATCTAAGGTACGGAGGAACATCAATAGTTCGCTATCTAGCACATCTCTATGATAGGATTTTCTATACAGAACACGTACCGTCCGATCTAAAAATAGGCATTATCATACCTATATTAAAAGAAGGCAAATGTAGAAGTAACACGGCAAGCTATAGACCGGTTACACTCTTACCTGTTATCTACAAAGTTTTCGAAAAAGTAAAATCATTAAGAGTTCAAAAATGGACTAAACAACGTAGAATTAGCTTCCCAAATAGTCAGCAAAACGGCTAACAACAATATCTCGGGTCGATAACAACATCATTTAACCTTCGCGAAACAATTTACTATATGTTCGAAAATGGAAGTAGTCCGTTTATGGTCCTGGTAGATACATCAGGGGCATTTGACACTGTTTGGCATAATGGCCTCTTTTACAAAATAAAACAATTTGGCATCTCTGGAAAAGCCCTTCGCGTAATAATAGAGTGTTACAGTGGTATGACAAGCTGCGTTTTAGTAAATGGTATAAAATCCAAAACATTCACCTTATTGCAGGGAACACGTCAAGGAGGTGTAATGTCTAGTTGGTACTATCTCTTATACATCAACACTCTTCTCGATGATCTAGAGCGCAGCGGACTTGGTTGTTTTATTGGTAGCGTAAATCGTGTTGCCCCAACACTGGCCGACGACATTACCTTAGTATGTCCTAATGCACTAAATCTGCAGTCTTGTCTAGATATCGCGAATGACTACGCGCATAAATGGAGATTTTCCTATAACGATTCAAAGTGCAATTTTCTAGTATGTAGTAAAAATAAAAACATTAAAGCTGCTGTTAACATTATGATTGGAGAAAAATGTATTGAACAAACCATGCAAGCAAAACATGTAGGTATAGATATTGTCCCGAATTTAAAATGTTCAAAAGGTATTGAAAGTCGATGTTCAAAGGGTAGAGCATCTCTATTTTCATTGCTTAACATAGAGACTGATTTTAATTTCATAAATCCGAAGACTCTTGCAAATCTTATAAAGAAGATATCATTTCCTTCATTTCTTTACGGGTGCGAATTATGGTCACACATGCAAGGATGTGACATTTTATTAGCCGAAAAATGTATAAGATTAGCTGCAAACTGTACTCAGAAGCTGCATATGCGCACTAGAACAGAAATGGGATTGAGTACTCTAGGTTGGATGCCAATGGTGTCGGAAATTGATAAAAGAAAATTGCTTTTTTTTACAAAAATTATGCTCTACGCCGCTAAACTTACTGTCTAGAAGAATATTTGACATTAGGTTACAACATTTTGTTCTGAAGGGTTTTAAGGACCAATACGGTTTTATTCCCGATATATTTACCATACTAAGTAAATATAACTTACAGCACGTTTTGACGGATTATGTCAATAGTGGACATTTTCCGTCAAAATATAAATGGAAGAAAATTGTTTTAAATAATGTAAATATTCACCAGGTTCAGTCGTGGAAATTGAGACTGAGTGAAGATGAAGATTTCCAGAGATTACGGCGTCTTCATCCAATACTTAAGTCTGCTGTATTATGGGATATTCCCCGATCAAGCTCAGACATTCGTTTGGTGTTGTATATAATTAAACTGTGGGTTCATGTTAGCCAATCCAATAAAAGTGAATGTTTGTTGTGCCACTTTAAAGTTAATGACATATTCGAACATTCAACAACAACATGCGAAGCCTTTTCGTTGTCGAGACAAAAATATTTTGACGATTTATATTTGATCTTAGATATTGTACAATTTAACCTCTTCAAAGAGATATATACTGTCATGCTTGGATCTAGCATACCCTTTTTTGACACATTGTCTTCAACTTATTATTATGCTTTTCTAATTCAGTCATATCACTTTACAAAAAATGTAACTCAATATGTGCTTGTATAAGTCGCAAATTAACATACTAGCAGACAAACCTGCAGTATAGGCAGTTCTTAGAGTTAGTCAATTACGTATAACATTAGTCTATTCATGGACCAGGATACTGTAGTTAAATATATATGATTACATTCCCCTCCAGAACCTTTGTCTACTTTCGTTTCGTTCTATATTTCGTTTCGTGAATAAAGGTTCTAACAAGAGAGGAATGTTTATTAGACATGTTTTGGATATCTTTTATATATGTATGTACATATTGTTCATGTTCTATGTTTTTCACTTTTTTTTCAAATATTTCATACATCACCTACTTAAATATGCATTGTTGTCATAATATTATATTATGTAATCTATGTAATGGAGGAAATAAAATGAATAAATAAATAAATAAATATACATTTAGGGTGTCCTAATGGTTAAAAGGCTGAGGGACTATAATCCTTTAGAACCAGACTCACGCAAACACGCATGGCAGATCTATTTGAATTGACACCCATCCCCTCCAGTAGTAATACTTCTATATGTGGACGTGTACATGTAGGCATGCAGGTCCTTTGAATAAACATCGCGCGCGTGACTTTTATCTTTACCCATAGAGAGTATAAGACTCTTTCATGGGTATCCGGTGAAGATAGGGAATTTCAATCCGAGGAATACGTGTTTTTTATTTGAACCGAGGCTTTGCCGAGGTTCCGATTAAAACTCCCTATCTGAACCGATTACCCATGATAGACTCTTTTTCTTGCATATCAGAGACATGTTGTGTGTTTACGCCGCCAGCTACTAACGTTTTGCATGTTTTCCTGCGTACCGGATGTTGGTGCGTGTGACTTTATCTCGACCCTAGGGTGAGATGGAAATATCTAGCCCCGGTAAAATGACGGATTTACTTGTCCGGTATGCAAGAACAGTCTTTCCATCCCCCATGTACAATGTGGATAGCCTTTTCCGGTATGCAAGAAACTAATAGGGATACAGGAAGTAAATCACCGTGGTCTATAAGGAGTTCCCAAATATATAATCCCCTCACATTTTTTGTGATAAAATGCATTTTTGAGTATTTAAGGCCCGTTTTTTTTTGTGGCTGAAATGACTTTATTGACTTTTTTGTGAGAGCTAAGAACCATTTGTATGGTTGAATGATGATTTTATTTATCAACTTGAAAGTTTTGAAAGTGAAAGTAGAACACATGTAAGAGGTGCTGAATGAATTCAGTTTGTTCAAGGTGTCAGCAAAGATCAGAATTTTATTTTCTTATATGCAACATGACCCCTACTATTCTAAGCAGTTTTCTAGGGAGGAGGGTCTCATGATTAAGAATATATAAGTGAATTTTAGTTTGAACTTCATTTTGAAAAATGGCTAACTAGAAAGCTTGGAAAATATTGTACAGGACTCAATGGTTTTCGTTTTACTTCCGTTACACCTATATTCATGACATGTTATGCTCTCTGATAAGTTACGAAACACATTTACACGGTTACATTTTAATATACTAGTAATTTGTTTCTCATGTAAAACTTATTTTCTAAAAAAACAACACGTAAATCAGGTAGACTAGCCGACCGACGCTATAATGTCTGATCTAATTACACTACTCCATTACACACTACTCCATTACACACTACTCCATTCCGATTAATGTGGCCCAGTGGATAGCGCGGTGACTTGAAATCCGGAGGGGACCCGGCGTCAAGCCTCACCGGCGCCACTCAGTATGTCGTTGTGTTCTTGGGTAAAATACTTGCCCATTACCTACACTCCACGCAGAACCAAATGAATATAGGCAGGTTCCTCGATGGATTCCTATGTATTCTTTTTGAGGCAGGTCTAAATAACCTATGTTGTGTTAATGGGCCGTTAAACAACTTGCAATTCAATGCAATTACGAGTTTTGACAAATAAGACACAGTTAAAAGTGATCCCTGTACGTCAGCCGCGATAAACAGGCCCGACAGACATTGAAAAAATTGGCTTTTTTTTCAGTTATGGAAGGTTTTATTTCAAGTTATATAGTTGAACAGTTTAAAGTCATAATGCGAAACGTGTCAACCATCCTCTGCTGTGCGTCTGGAATCGTCCCTGAAAGAAATAAGAATGAAATACAAGCAAAGTTTTACGCAAGCGTAAACTAGCTGCTGAGAGGAAATAGCATATATCTGGGTAGAGACTGGACACGAAGTTTAACATAATAACATATCAAGTCACGGGTGTTAAAACAATATTGAAAAAAAAATAATGTTGACGTAAACACGCCAAGACCGTTTTTTTTCTTACCAGACACATTCTTCCCGAGTTTTACCATCAGTTGTTCCTACCAAACATTTTGAATCAATGTGGGCGACCTCGCTTCTCTCTGTTCAAATACCTTGTCGCTTCTCTCTGTTCAAATACCTTGATTTGCCTTACATACTGATTACAATTCAACTTTGGACCACGACGTGCTAGAAGTACACATCAGCACAGAACAGGTGTTGACATGTAAGGGATGCGTGTGCGTTAGCGTGTGCATTACAGCAGACGTCTCACTGCTACGATGTGCAATTATAAGATTGCGTTATCAAAGTGAAAAACTCAAAGAAATTGTTCATTGCTACCTTACCATTACATGTGCAATTATGAAAACCATATAGGCAGCGAATATACCCATCGACTAATGTATAACACGGCGGTATTTATGAGAATACCGCATTATAAATGGGTATTATTCAATAAAAAGGTATTATTCCATTAAAATACAGATTTGCACTTATTCCATTCCAATACTTGCGTTTCATTCAGTTTCATTATGCTCCGTAAAATATCCCGGACGAGAAGATCCCGGAAATATTGCCGCATTCTACACTTTAGTAGACTGCTCTACGAAACCGTCATTTGAGGCAATAAAACGGCAAGCTTTGAACATTGAAGTTATTGTCCAGACGCAAAAAAGTGTGACTACCGATAAACGACTGACGACGGACAAGGTGAAACCTGTGTGTCCACCAACATAGAAAAAATACAATAAATAAAAGATCAAATAGGATTTTTTGTTTTTATTTCATGATTTTAATTGTCCAACTCACATTATAAAAATGATTAAAATATATATCTATTACATTTTAAAAGTATAATAGTGAATTTGCCTTTCTTAAATGCAGAGTGGCCACAGAAATCTCAATATAAAATTCCCTGATATTTCCCTGTTTTTTGGACGATGCCCTCAGGCAACCGTCCTAAGTAGTGGGAATTCTGGCGCACAAAGAATTTCTACTAGAAACCAAA